>JAJIYU010015432.1:0-12677 GCA_030144865.1 Tinospora cordifolia
ATAAGATGATACAATTGTACTTATAAATATGAGATGTATGAATATTATTTACATCTTAAATTATATAATAAATAATTTAATAGATGAGTGTAAACGTGTAATTACATTAATGTTGTATAGCGTCTTAGTTGCAAAACTCCATCATCCTTTGTAACACCTATCAACCAAAACAAAAATAAATAAATAAATAAATATGTTAAACTGGTGACTAAGATGTAAGTTCTTATTCTTATCAAGTAGCGCTGACCTATTCACATGAAAACATTTTTGAAAATTAAGAAGAGAAAGACAGATGAGAGAGAGAGATAAAGACGTTAAAGGTTGCAATTATTTTTATCACTGGATGTGACCTACGCATGAAGGCATTTCCAAATTTATTACGAGTTTCTCCCTAGACTTTAATTTCCTTATAAGATTAGTCAGTTCTTATTAAGTGGCATAGCCTGCGTCATCGTGTTGTAACGGGTCGTATTTAAACGAATATAACCCATATAATAAAAACTTAAACCCAATTCATTTATTAATCGTGTCAAATTTATAAACCAAAATTTGATCTATTTATTAACCGTATCATAATCATGTATTTGCATATAACCTATTTAATTTTTTATAATTAAATTTTAAAATTAATTTTTATAAAAAATATTAATAAAAATATAAAACATATTAAAATAAATTAAGTTTTTTTAAAAAATATTTTTCAACAATAATTAAAAAATTATATTTTTAACAAATTAATAAAATAAATTAATTTTAAATTAACATATCTATAATTTATCTCTTAACTTATCTATAATCGTGTTAGACATATCATTTTCGAATTTAATAAATTAACCTGTTTATAACCCGAATTTAGTTGTGTCTAATCGTGTTTGACCCATTTTAACTCAAATCCGTTTATGTTAAAACAAAACCTATTAATTTTATACCGTATTTGGGTCGAGTTATTGTGTCGTATCATAAATTGTTAGCCCTAGCTTAAATATCCAAATTACCCAATATTAAAAATAAAATAAAATAAAAATCCAAGGCCCATGTGGTATTTAATGGCATTTTTTTTAATTGTTTTTATAAGTTTTGAAGTAGAATTCAAAACATGTTAACTCTTTATAATGGTCTAAAAGAAATCCAATCCAATGTAGTTTCATGGAGAATCTTGATTTGAAAATTAAATAGCAAATCATTTTTTTTTATTAAATTCACTGCCAAAGGAGCCTTCATTTGATATAAGAAGCCTCCCATTATTTAATTGGTTTGGTTACACTAGTTGCATAGTTGAGTTAATGTCATCCCATTATTTAATTGGTTTGGTTACACTAGTTGCATAGTTGAGTTAATGTCATCAACCATTTGAATTGAAAACGCCAACAGTGTCTAGTTGAGCAGTCCCACATGAAAGAACCACACATCAATTGATTCATGATCCTCCACATGCAAGAAAATTCTTAAAAATTGAAAAAAATAAAGGAAATAAATAGAAATAAATAAGGAAGTTAAATGTCGAAAATACATTTTAAGAATGATCCATCACATTTTTCATTTCTCTTTAATAAATAACACTTCATGTAATTTTTTTCTTTTATCTTTTATTATCTTTATTACTATTATATTATTTTTTAAAGATTTTATGATTAATAACTGTTATTTTCAAATGAGGGTATCTTAGTCTAACTAGATTTTTTTTTTATAATTTAGGCTAGTTAATAACTTATTAAATTCAAGTGTCAAATTTCTAGAACAATTACTTAGTACAGCTAAACTCAGTTAGCTCAACATAACATAAGTCATTAAAACTTAACTATCATTAATAGTTGTGCTCTCCTACATGAGACCTTACCCTCAATAATTTTTAAGTGCTTTTGCATGTGGCCACTTTTCCACTAGAAATAAAATAACGACCAAAAATAAATAAATAATTCCTTTGCTCTGATCTTCCATGAAAAACGTGTATATATATATATATATATATATATATATATATATATATATATATATTTCAGATCAAACTCAAAGTGGCCGTTGTCATCATAGCAACAGTACTATTAAAAAGAGTAAGGAAAAATAATAAATAATATGAAGAAGAAGAAGGAGAGAAAGAGAGAGAGCGAGCACAGATAGACCCGTGGCTGCCGCATGGGTCGTCACATTGCACGCCAAGATTGATGGATTTGTCCATTCTGGCTGGCTGGCGCTGGCGGACACGAAAATGAAATGATAGGCCTAATAATTCCTTAGGCGCAGAAAAACTAAAACCCCAATAATATAAATTCCGTGGTCTGTCTGAAATATATATTTTTTCCTAAGGGATATGTTATTAATTTAAAGTGGTCAAACGTGTTAAAAGGAAAATAATAAGTGGGTCCTTTTAGATATTTGGCTTCATAAAAGCCTACGCAGCTGCTTGAACAAATTGTTCTCCAGCTTCTTTTGGCTTCCTTCTTCTTCCTCTTTTCTTCTTCTTCTTGTTCGTAGTTGCAATGGAAAATTTCGTTGGTCTTCTTCGAATTCATGTTCTACGAGGTGTTAATCTTGCAGTTCGAGATACTCATAGCCATACCAGCGATCCTTATGTGATGGTCATCTTGGGCAAGCAGGTTTTACTTTTTATTTCTTTGTTTCATTTTTTCCTGTTTTACTGGTAGTTTTCATGAACTTTGGTGGGTTTCTCTTTCTGGGTCATCTTTAATTTCTTTTAATCTTATCATTTATTGTCTTGATTGATCAAGGGAGCTCTGGTTTATTAAATTTTCTTTGCGTTTCTGTTCATAATTTTGTTCATTGATTGTGTCGAAATTTTCACTTATTTCAACTTGGAACTTGTTAGAAAACCTTAGCCATCTCAAAGAAAATATAACCAAAAAAAAAAAAAAACCATCTTTTTCTTTAGTTTTTATTTTTTATTTTTATTTTTTAGCTCGTGAATCTATTCAACCCTACCCAATAAATTTTATTAGTAACATCATCTATATTGCAGCAACTGAGAAAAACAAAAGACGCCGCTCTGCTTGCTCTTCATTATAAAGCTAAAAACTTAGGATTTGAGGGGTTTTTCTGTTTCTTTTTACTAATTTTTTACGATTTGAGTGTCAGGCTAGCTTTTACACATAAATTAAGGAAAAAAATCCAAGGGTTTGCAGAAATTTAATACTATCCATATACATTGAGATTATGATCCTAAATATATTCTTAACTTAAAGAGAGAATAAGACCCTAACCAGAGTTAAATGGTAAGATGAAATTTCTGAAAAGTGACAAGGAATATTCAAAAAAAAAAAAAAAAAAGAAAAAATTTCAGTATCTAATGTGTAAGGGATAAGCGACTCTAGTTACCATGCAAATAGGTAGATACTATACCAATTTTTTTTTTTTAAAAAGGTAGATATTGTTTATATAGTTACTAAGTAGATAGGTAATTACTATATATTCTTGTGGTTACTATGTAAATATATGGTTTTAACAGGTAATTGCCATTTATGTAGTTGAGAAAAGAATAGTTAATATCATTTCTCCTCTTGTCTATATGGGCACTATTTCTTTTCTTTTCTTTTCCTTTTTTTTTTTTTTTTGTGCGCCCCAAGTGTATATATCAATGATCTATTGGTCTAGGTTAGGCTTCTGACCCTAATTTCTCTCTAATAAATAAACACTTATTATCAATGTAATGCAAAAGGGAATGTAAATATGTGTTTTTACCTTGCTACTTATGTATGATTTGTATATTGGTGGTATATATTAACTTTTAATACTTGTGACAACAGAAACTGAAAACTCATGTTGTGAAGAAGAATCTCAATCCGGAATGGAAAGATGACTTAACTTTGTGTATTGAAGATCCTGATCATCCAATAAAACTTGTAAGTGCCTCTTCACCCTCTTCATGATCTATCTAAAAACACCCTTCACTATCATTTGCTTAAGGTCTTAAATTTTTCGAGTTATCTTGCAGGAAGTCTACGACCATGACACCCTTAGCTTTGATGACAAAATGGGAGAAGCTGAGTTTGACATTAAACCCTTTGTAGAGGCAGTGAAAATGAACTTGGAAGGCCTTCCTAATGGCACAATAATCAGAAAACTGATACCAAGCAGACAGAATTGCCTGGCTGAAGAAAGCTGCATCTTCTTGAAGGATAACAAGGTGTTTCAAGATATGTGTTTAAGACTTAGGCATGTGGAATGCGGTGAAATTGAGATCCAACTTGAATGGATTGAACTTCCTGGTTCAAGGAAGCATTAGGAGGAGTGCTTGTGCTTATCTCCTTATTATTTCATGATTATGTATATATTGGGTTCTTGGTTTGGTGCTGGTTTGGTAGCCTTTAGAGCTTCTCCACAGACTTGGAGGCAGCTAGATGATAATGAAGCTTTTCTTTGTTTGTTTATTATATTTAGGGCTGGAGAAAATGTATGCTTTTGCATGGCTTGTCTTGCTAGCTGGCTTGTGGCAGTGATTAAATGCCACTTTTGATGTATTATGGGAGACCCAGAAATATGATATGGTCAATTATTTAACAAATAAATTGAGTTGGATAGCAACTACTCTTAATTGCTAGGGCCTGTTTGGTGCGGGGATAAGGTTCTTAACTAAATAAGAACAAGAAGAGCATAGAAAAAAAAGATGAATATATATATATATATATATATATTTTTAAAGTTCTATAGATTGCAAAATCAACATCAAAGAAGTAAAAGATCATTTAACAAAAAAAAAAAAAAAAAGACAAAGCAGCTAACAACATTTTAACTTTTTTTTTTATTATTATCAAAATAGTATAAATTTTACATTATTTTGATGTAAAGTTAATATCAAATATTAACTTTTGGTGAGGGTTTTGGTTCTTTGTTAAAAATTTCCTAAGTGAATTCTACCATTTTCCTTAATCCCTCTCCTCCCATTTCAACCCCAAATATGAGATATAGACTCGATTTATTCCATTCTATCACATCCTGCTGGCGAAATGGGTGGTTAGCGGAGGGAGAATATTACTTATTCTAAGGGAATTTCTATGTTGACCATGTCTAAACTAACCACTCTAGCTAGGAGTCCCAATAGCCGACAAATGCTTTGTAGGTAGCACTTGCCACTTGATACACATAATTCATAATTGGGTGGGTGGTACTTATGCATCAGCTACAAGCTGCTTCTATGATTTATATTCCAACCTTCTTACTGAGCATTAAGTCCCTTGTTTCTCATATCTACTAGTCTTGTCCCTGCACTTTGCAAGTATTGATGATACATGCGACAAAGAGCATAATATTGAAGGCTGGATTATAACTATAACTTTGTTAGGTCAAGTTATAAACAGTCACATATGTATGCAATTATCGTGTCTCAAAGTCCATTTGGTGGCATTCTCGCTTAATTTAATAATACACATACTTAATTTAATAAGTATCGCTTTTTTAAATTAATTAAGTGATTTATAACATAATATCAGGAATAGTTTTATTTTGAAGGTTTTACATCTAAATCTTATAACAAGTATATTTGCTTTTTTAAAATCTTACTTACATCTATATGTTAACGTATATGCGAGAGATATTGTTGATATCTATCTTTACTTGACTTACATAGCTAAGCCTATAAGTGTTATTAATCTCACCAAACCGACCTACTTAAATCTTTTGGATTGATTTGAATTATGTTATATTAGTTATTTGAATTGAGTTAAATTTTACAAAATTATCGCATTATAACTTCTTCTTTTTCTTTAATTATAAATATTTTAAAGAGAAATAAAACTATAAATATTTTTGTTATTCATAATTGATGAACTTGCAAGCAAGTATTTGAGTTGATATGATCATTTGCTGGAAATTAAATTCTCTCTCTCTCTCTCTCTCTCTCTCTCTCTCTCTCTCTCTCTCTCTCTTTTGTTAACATGCTTTATCATTTTTGACATTAATAAGAGTTATGTTTTATGTATGTAAAAAATATAAGTTTCATACTAAAAGAATTTTAATTTTAAAGATAAGGCAAACATTAAGTTTTATAGATGCTGGATTTATATAATTTTTAAAGAAAACACAAAGATTTTATAATGTTATTTCACGTGGACTGGCCCAAATAGGGTAATAACAAAAAAAAAGCCAATATTTTTTTTTAAAAAGAAACCAAAATGTTGGTGCGGCACTGTAATATAACAGTTTCACATACAACAAATCTAATCTCCCTTGACTTCATATCTCCAAAAATATATTACAACTATCATGCATAGTAGAAATATGTACCAGTGTGATATTATAATTAAGATCTAAGTCAAAGGTACAATTTTTGAGAAAGAAAAATACTAACACTAGTACATAAAAAAGGTACAAAATTACCAAAAAAAATCTACATCCTAAGGGGAGAATGATCAACTACGATACTCTACTCGCCCAAAGATGGGTCAATGTGATCCACTACAGCGGCTGGTTCCTCCACGTCCTAGTAGTCATAATAAAAATTTTCCAATGCCTCTCTATGACTGGCTATCGGTGCCCTGCGTCTCTACTGCAACATCTAAAAAATAATGATATAGAAATAAAAGTGAGCCAAAAATCTACATGGCTTGCTAGTACTACTCTTAAAGCCCAATCATCAGGTAAGGAGTCACAGGGTTTTGAAGTGACTTCTTATTCACTTGTTATTTTAGATTTTTGAGCAACTGAGGGATAGATTTTTAATATTGCTTTATATATTTGTATTCCCTCTTTTTTTTTTTTAATTACAAAGATAATTATTAACCTCAATTTCTTGTCTACTCTGACTTATATTAATATTTAAAGTAATTCTCTTTAGCCTAACAACTAGTCATAAGTTGCCATTTACTAGCAAGCACGAGGATAAAAAGCAATATAATTCATGAAATAATCATATTTATACTCTCTACGCAAATAAACAATAATTTAGATCATACCAATGATGCATGCCAATGTACTAATTTAATACAGTCATAGCATGGTCACATTGATAATATCGATGAGACAGTTGGTAGGTTTGCGCCCATACACAGATTTCCCTTATGAATCCTCACAATGTCAAGCTCATCAATATATAACTTAACTTGCCCCAAGATCCATTGTCATAACATTTACTTAAGTTTCAACCATAATTACGATGAGAACCCCATCCCATCAACATTTTCTTAGAGCACTAGCAATAGGATTGGTTTTACAACACCCTAGTTCGGGTATCTTGTTCTTCATATTAACTGAGTGAGGAGGCACTCATTAGAACTCTTAATTATCTACTTCTAGACGGAGTCGCCATTACTCCTAACTTCAACTTTTCCACATTAAGCACTTGTAGCCTACTCTGCTAGCAAAACATGCTCAACATCTCGCGATCCACTCAGCATCTAAGCAACACAACCCCTACTGGATGTACTTATTGGGAGGAGATGGGGACTTACTAATCCGCTGGTCAAATAATTGACCTATTAATCCGTTGGTCAAATGGGACCCACTCCGCTGGTCGGACAC
The DNA here is from genome assembly GCA_030144865.1 of Tinospora cordifolia. Lineage (NCBI taxonomy): Eukaryota > Viridiplantae > Streptophyta > Magnoliopsida > Ranunculales > Menispermaceae > Tinospora > Tinospora cordifolia. The sequence goes on from JAJIYU010015432.1 coordinate 7,468, forward strand.
TCATATGATCTGCAGATACTTTAGATGTCTAGGGTCGATGAGACCCTCGTATCTAAGCCTATGAGGCAAACATCTATTTTAGGGTTTGATCACTCTAGTCTTTTAATCATTAACTATCTTCTACTGAAAGAAGGGGTTGATCAGTGCAACAATATGCAAGTAGGATATTTTACAAAATTACGTCTCTTTCCCCTTTTTTTAATACAATTTTCTTATATGATGTCTAATCAAAACTTGATATTGTCTAATCTTCACCTTTGTTACCAACTATATTTATCGTTACGAAGAAAATATATTTATTTATATATCACAAGTACATTCTCTCAAAAGTTGGTAAAATATTAAGGTTATATCAATAGCTCTAATTAAAGACTATTCGTCAGTCTTTCAAAAGTGCGGATCAGTCACCTTCATTGACTGACCAATAGTCTAGAAGAAATCTTATGATCAATTGTGGTAAGTTGTCAAATTTTGGATAATATTTAAATCATCGGCAAAGCCATGATACTAATTTATATTTTATTTAACATAATATTATTTTGTTTTATTTTCAAGTATCCATTTTTTATAAGTGTATATGGTGAGATATGTTATTTTCTTTTTCTTCTTCTTCTCATTATTATTTTCAACCTTAGTGATATAAGCAAAATTGTAATTTTCATATTGTTATCTTATAATTTTTTTGACAAGGGAAACTCCATATTAAAATCTTAATATTGTTTATTTTATTATTTATCCCCCTTTTTCAGTTAATATAGATTATAATAATCTTTCATCTTACTTGTAGTGTATATATTATAATAATTAAATTATTTATTTGTCTGTAACGACCCACATTTTTGATATCGGATTGACGGATCTGACATTTATGTACTCCATATATTTTTTAGAATTTTAATGAGAAAATACAAAATTTTCTCCAATTTTTTTCAATTTCGGATTAATTATGAAAGAAAATAGAAATAATTCAAGAAAATGCAATTTTAAGGAGAAAACACATGAAAATATTAGGAAAAGGTGTTTTCTTAAGGAAATAAATTATGGGATTAATTTATGAATTTTTTGAGCAATTATCGGATTTTTAGAATGATAAATGTAATTTTTGGGAGAAAAATGTGATTTTTGGGAAAATTATACAATTTTTGGAGAAAATAATTAATTTAATGATGAAATGGTGTATAATGTTGGTATTTTGATGAAAAATGATGAATTAGACAATTTATGATTTTAGAAAAAGAAAAATGCAAAATTTCGATATAAAATACATCTATATGTGGGTGTATATGTATGTATAGAGAAATAAAAAAAAAACACAGGTTTATGGGACCTGGGTTGACCCAGGCGCTGGGCCTAGGTAGGCCCAGGCCCCAACGGGCCGAGCACCTGGGCCAGGAGCGTGGGCCGACCCAACTAGGCTGGCCGGCCCACGTGCCCATTAACAGGGGTCCAGCCCCCTTGTGAGCCCTTTTGTGCGCGAAAATGTGAGGTTTTCAGGCGAATTTTTGAAATTTTTTGACTAATTTCCAGCAGATTTTCCCACCCAAACCATGGGAGCTCATGGTTTCGCCATCACTTCATGGCCTCCAATTTGGCTAATGAAGGCTGCCAACTGGGCATCCAGCATGTGATGTTAAGTACCACCTGGAAGCCACATGTCATCCACACCTTTGCCAAGCAAGCAACCCCATGCAACAAAATGACTCCCTTGAGCTCAAAGTCCAGAAATTTTAGATTCTGTAGCAAACTTTCCCAGCTGAGATCTTTTTTAATGCTCAACCAAATCCTGCAAACTATAGCTTGATTTGAAGCTTGCACCACCACCTACAAAGTTTTATCAAGTAGTTTGCCCAGTCTTAGAGCTGTCTGAAGTAGAAATCATCAAGAAGAGGGCTGTTCACACTGTTTAAACCCAGAAAAACCAGGAAGTTTGTGCTAGAACCATCTTTGGATCCTTGTACCTTGGCCATTTTCAGTTCCTTTTTGAAGGTAAAAGGGTTCACTCCCCTCATTTTCGTATGTACTTTGATCTCCAAGAGTTAGAGAATGAAAAATAGGGCCTTATGCATGATTTTAGAACCCTTAAAGTTGATTACTTACTCATTGTCACAACTGTGTAACAGAGACAATTGGAGCAACCTTGGGAAAGTTCACTCTTGAACCACTCTAGGCACGTCCCTGAGATAAAAATCCATCATTCTACTCCTTACCATGAGTATTCAAGTGTCCAAGTGGTAGAAACCAAAAATTGAAACGTTTAATGTGTCTTATAAGCAACTACTGCTGACTGTTAGATATACTGTTGCAACAGTACCGACAAAAACAGTTGAGACCAGAATAAGAGCTATATTCGGGACATCTAAAGGCACCCTTTCGAGCTGGAACCAGAGACATTGTAGACCCCATAGTAGAGGTTCCAGAAAGGTATAAAGACTTGACCTTGAACTCTTGTAGATGTGTCTCGTTATACATGCAAATATGCCATGATTGTAGGGTGCTAGAATAGATTTCTTGTGTTCTTTATAATATAACAAAATATTGATGGAATGATAGACATGTTTTGATGTTGCATGCTATTGATTCAAAGTGGTTGTGATTAGTGGATGTGTTATGACCAGTAAACTGTAAGTGGACACAAGAAACAACCCATAGAATGGTGATTGAATGAGGGAAAAGTGGAATCCATGAACCCAGAACTTTCCTGCAATCTGGCCGAAATTTTTGAGATAAGATTGACTAACCAAACCATGATACATTGAGCTGAAATTTGGTGGAGAGACCCTTATATATGTCTAGAAGTTGCCTACAAAATTTCAGGACATTCTAATTTGTGTAGCTATGTCAACTAAGGCAAAAAGTCACTGCTTGTCATAGGGGATACGGGATCTGTGCAGTTTCTGTTATTATGCTTTGAAACCTTGGTAAATGAGGTCCAAAAATTGTAACTTAAAATTCTGGGAAAACTTTAAGAAATATAGAACAGTTATGCAAAATTTGGCGCAAATCCAATGAACAGATTGCCCGCAGAAAAATTGAAAAAATGGTTGCGCAGATAGGGTCATAGGCTAAGGTTTGTACCTAAGTAATGAGAATTGAGAATATTGACCCTTTTTGGCCCAATTGATCCATAAAGACCAGAATTGACCCTATGTGACTCTGTTGACCAGCTAGGCCAGCAAATGATAAATTGACTAGGGTTGACCAAGATTGACCGAGGTCAATCAAATGGACTTAATGACTAAGGCAAGGTGAACAAACGTATGTGAACTATTCTTGACTAGGTCAAGTAATTGATTAACCAATGATATAGAATTAGAGTGAGCCAAGTCCCATATTAATGTTAAGAAGTTGCGTCGATTTCGCAGGATTCAGTGCTAGCGGGATGCGACCGGTCGCGAGAGGAGTGCCGGTAGTGGAGCATCCCTGTGAGTAGTGTTTTCTAACTTATTTCTTAGAGCTTGTTACTCTGTTTATTGTGAAAATAATATTACATCTTGTGATGAATCTGCATTCTTTTAAATGGGTTTTAAATGAAAAGTGCACCGAGTCTCGAGGTTCGAGAGTACAGGGTTAGGGTGAGTTGTGTCGGTCTCTCATACGACCTCGAGAGGTGACCACCTAGCACAGAGTGCCCGCTGAGGGGGTTCTTTGGACCCACGATTGATGGAGTGACCACATAGCATAGAGTGTCCGCTGAGGGGGTTCTGTGGACCCACGATTGATGGAGTGACCACCTAGCACAGAGTGTTCGCTGAGGGGGTTCTCTGGACCTATGATTGAAGGCAACGACAATAAGTCCTAATTAAGTCGTCACAATAAGGCAACGACAATAAGTCCTAATCGGGTCGTCAAAACAAGACAACGACAATAAGTCCTAATCGGGTCGTCACAATAAGACAACGACAATAAGTCCTAATCGGGTCATCACAATAAGGCAACGACAATAAGTTCTAATCGGGTCATCACAATAAGACAACAACAATTAGTCCTGGTTGGTAGTTACGATGATGGCAACGTCAATAAGACCTAATCGAAGTCGACACGATGCGACTAACTGTCTACAACCCGCTCGAGTGATCTTTAATCGCCTCGGAGAGCTTGCGAGCCTCGACGAATGTTTTCATTATTTAACCGTTTTTGAATGAAGGTGCACGACTGCATTATGAGCTTAAATTGTGTTTATTGTTGCATTCACTTGCATAATGCTATTGCTCATGCATCCATGACACATGTTTTAATTGTGGAATACTTGTTTTAAGTTTGAATTAGACTGCATTACTCACTGAGCCACCATGGACAATTAGACTCACTACTCTAACTTTTCAGGTTCTTTAGCAGCGGATAAGGTCAAGGGAGTAGTTATCGCGTAGGACTACACTCTTTTACTCTTATTTGTAGGTTTTCTTCGTATTTCTTTTGTTTTTATTTTGAGAGGGTTAGAACCATGTATAGGGTATAGGGGTAAGGAAAGTCTGTATATAATGGATAGTCACTCCCGTTGTTACACTTGTTATAATGACCCGTTTTGGATAAATATCAAGTTTCATTGGTATTCATGTATTAAACTTTTTCTGCATTCTTTATGATTACTCTGAAAGTGTGTGATGTGGTGTTGTATGTTGAGGCTTAACAGTGTCTTGACAAGCTCGGCTTCTGGGCGGGTTTGTTGGGACATTGTGCTAGTCGGTTCGTCCTTCATCCTAAGGAAGTGGTCCCGACATTGTCATTGGCCTTATTAGGTTTATTTTACTTAACTATGTCTAATTATCATAGCAAAATATCATTCATAGCCTTATGGGTTAACTAAAATTAGACTACTTTAGCTCGGTTGATTTTGACCAAGTCAAACTTAGATTATATTACTTAAAAGTAGATTAATTTAATTTTTTCTTAAAATTGGGCTAACATTGACCACACGACGAATCTATGAATTTAATTTAATTACTTCCTAAGGTTAATTATCATCTATATATTTATTTTAATTAAGCTTATCTAATTTGATTTATTTTGACTAAGTCAAAATTTAGCTTAATTTAGATTAAAAGGACTTTTCCCTCTAAATTGGGTTAAAATTAACTAATTAGGGTTATAAATTAAAGTTACTTGTTGCTTACTTTATGTGCACACTTTTAAATAGATAAAGAGATGCAAAAATGCATTCTTTAGATGATGAATGAATAATATGCAACATAAATAAACCCTAGACATAAAGC
>JAJIYU010015433.1:0-12688 GCA_030144865.1 Tinospora cordifolia
CCTAATATACTCCAAGTCCAAAGAGGAACACTTAGAACACTTGAAGATCGTGTTAGAAACACTCAGAAAACACCGACTGTATGCCAAATACAACAAGTGTGAATTCTGGATAAAGACAGTCAAATTTCTTGGCCACTTAGTATCAACAGAAGGCATTTCTGCGGATCCTGAGAAGGTGGAGGCTATTATGAATTGGAAGCAACCAAAAACAGTTACGGAAATCAGGAGTTTCTTAGGCTTGGCTGAATACTACAGAAGGTTCATACAAGATTTCTCTAAACTAGCAAAACCTATGACCAAGCTAACCATGAAAGGAGTTAAGTTCAATTGGGATGAGAAGTGCGAACAATCATTCCAACAACTGAAGAAGAGATTAACTACGGCCCCGTCCTAGTTACTCCAACCCATGGGGTTACTTTTACCCTTTATACCGATGCATCATTAAATGGATTGGGAGCAGTATTGATGCAAGGAAGACAAGTAGTTGCTTATGCCTCACGACAACTGAAGGTCCATGAGAAGAACTATCCCACTCACGACCTGGATTTAGCAGCCATTGTATTCACCTTGAAGATTTGGAGACATTACCTTTATGGTGAGAAATTTGATCTGTTATAGATCACAAGAGCTTGAAATACATCTACACCCAAAAGGAGTTGAACCTCAGACAATAGAGATGGATGGAGTTCTTGAAAGACTATAATTTTCAACTATACTACCATCCAGGGAAGGCCAACGTAGTTGCTGACGCCTTGAGTAGAAAGTTCAACAAACAAGAGGAAGAGAAAGGCCAGATGTACCAGTTGATCAAAGACTTCAGGTTGGGTGTAACTCTAAATGAAACACAAGCCTTCCTCTACACTATGTCTTGTCAACTGAATCTTCTGCATCAAATCAAGGATGAACAAAGACAAGACAAATGGCTTACCAGTCTGATTGAGGGAGTTACACAGGGTAAGCATTCTGACTTTAGGTTAGATGCTGAGAATATCTTAAGGTTTGGGAAAAGGATTTGTGTACTTCAGAATGGGCAAAGTAAACAGACAATACTAGATGAGGCTCATCAGACCAAGTATATGATGCATCCCGGTAGAGATAAAATGTAGGAGGGGCATGAAAAGGGACATAGCCCAATATGTCGCTAAATGTTTGACATGTCAGAAAGTGAAGGCAGAACACAAGAAACGTTCAGGGATGTTACAACCACTTCCGATACCAGAATGGAAGTGGGACAGCATCGCGATGGACTTTGTTAGCGGCCTACCAAGGAATCAAAAGGGGGGAGACACTATATGGGTGATTGTGGATCGTTTAACAAAGGTAGCTCACTTCCTACCCATTCGATCTACAGATTTTGTTGGGAAACTTGGAGAATTATATGTTAAGGAAATTGTAAGACTCCATGGTGTTCTCACAACCATCGTGTCGGATAGAGATTTTAGGTTTACTTCTTAGTTCTGGCAGAGTTTACAGAAAGAGTTAGGAAGCAGACTCACCATGAACACTGCATTCCATCCTTAGACCGATGGGCAATCTGAAAGGGGCATCCAAATATTAGAAGATATGTTGAGATCTTGTGTTCTGGATTTTAAAGGGAATTGGAGCAAGTACCTATACCTAGCAGAGTTCGCCTATAACAATAGTTATCGAGCAAGTATCAAAATGACTCCATATGAAGCTCTTTATGGGAGGCCCTACAGATCACCAACTTGTTGGGCTAAACTCAAAGATCATGTTCTTATTGGTCCAGATTTGGTGGAAGAAATGCGCAACCAAGTCAAACTGATATGAAGAGATTGGCTACAGCTCAAAGTCGTCAAAAGAGCTATGCTGATAACAGAAGGAGACCCCTAGAGTTCCAAGTAGGAGATCAAGTATTTCTAAGAATCAGTCCTCAAAAGGGAATTAAGAAGTTCGGATTCAAGGGCAAGTTATCACCAAGAATCGGGAAATGCGCTTATGAGTTGGAGCTACCAAATCGAATGTCCTCAATGCATAATGCATTCCATGTATCGATGCTGCGGAAGTACAAACCAAACTTATCACATATCATACACTGGGAGGAAGTTGCACTTCGAGACAATGCAACTTACGAGGAACCAGCAATTAGTATATTAGACCGTAAGGTACAGCGTCTTAGAACCAAGGAAATTCCACTTGTTAAAGTTCAGTGGAAACATTATGATTTGGAAGAAGCAACCTGAGAGCTGGAAAGCGAGATGAAGAACACATATCCAGGTCTCTTCACCCAAAATACCTAACCAAACAGTATTAACATGGATAGGTACAAATTTCGAGGACGAAATTTATTGTAAGGAGGGTAGGTTGTAATACCTGAAATTTTAGTGATGTAATAACCAAAATTTGAGTTTAAAACACATTTTATTAGCACATATAATATATATATACATACATATTTGTCATTGATGTGCAATTAATTAGTTAGTATAGAAGTATAAAGGGATATGCATTGATTAATATTAGACATATAGAATTGTTGGATAAATATACGCTTCTCTATTTGAATAAGAAAATAATATTTTTAGTATGATATTAATATAGAAAAGTATGTTTATAAAGTATTAATTAGATGCACTAATGAAAATAATATTTCGTTTAGTATGATAGTAATATACATAGAGAAGTATATGTGTAAAGGAAATGCATTCATGAATGAAATATCTTATTTGGTGAGATGTTAAGGTATGCATATGTAGGAATTGATAGTCCCACATTAGAAAGATAAAAACACTATTTGGAAGAGGGCCCTATATAAACCCCCCTACTCCACCCATTTCATTCATCCCAAAGACAAAAGTTAAAAATTTCTCTTGCTCTCTCTCTTTGCCTCTTTCTTGGCAACCTCAGTTCTATTTCTTCTTTGCTTGAGCTATTCTAAATAGTTCGCGAAGTAGTAGCAATGAAGTGCTAAAAAGAATTTAGGAAGCGATCTCGAGGTGAGTTTCTTTCCTTTCTTTTAATTTATTATTTTGACTTAGATAATGCTTACTTGTTTGGTTAGCTTGATTTTTTTGTTTTTATTCTTGTTCTTTGCATTTATGACATTCAATTATCATGTTGCATGACCAAGAGAGTATGCTCTGTAGTTGCGTCTTGTACGATCTTCTACATCAGAAATCGAAAGTCGTTTTTCCTGTTTGAGAGAGTATGCTCTGTAGTTGCGTCTCGTACGATCTTCTACATCAGAAATCGAAAGTCTGTGCTTCTGTTGATTTATGATGTTATACTGTTGGTATGTTTAATTACTATTGAAATATTTATTTACTATGCTCTTGCACACAAAAATAAGATTAAATAAGATTTCAACCACGTACCGGTGCAGGAAACTTTCTGTGTTCCATGTAGAATTGAAACTGGCTGTCAATACTGACACTAGAATAGAACAGGTTTCAAGAATGATCCCACTAGAGATGGGTTTGAGTTTCAAAACTGATCTCTCTCCCTAGATCTGGAGCTCAAAAGTTATTCCCGTTCGGTCTAAATTACGACTGAAATAATATATTGTTTGAATCGATGTATCTCTGAAAGTGTTTGATATGCTTGTATTATTTGGTTGAAATAATGGATTAAATAGATGGAATGATTCACTGGGCTTTTTAGCTCACCCCCCTAATTTTCAGATCACAGGGAGTTAATCAGCTTACGAGGAGGTTTATCTATTGAAAGTTTTTATTTATTTCAATGTAGGGCGCATCGGCCCAAGCTAAATCGTGTATTCCAGCTTTGAATTTATTTTTCACTGTAATGGATCATTGTACTCGGAATTTTTGAATGAATAAATAAAGAATCATATTTACCATGATGTCATTTTGTACATAAACTGATCTACACAGGAACCCTAGTGGATTTGGGTCCAAGAAGAAGAAAATGTAGCATGGGCCCGTCTCCCGAGCATCCCAAGATTTTTTATCAAAGAGAGTTGAACCGTCAGATGACGTGGAAGATGAGAATCGGGAGGCAGGGTGTGACAAGTTGATTATAGATGCAAATAGAAAATAATAAAATTTTCTTATTCAAATAAAAATTACATAAATCAATTATAAAAATTAGTCTAGAATATTTATTCAATAATTCAAATTAAACAAATTTAATATTAGATTATTTATTAATTATTGAACATAAGGATTAATTGATTTAATAAAATTAAATTAATTAATCTTTTAATATATATATATATATATAATAGTTTTCCAACACATTAATAGTTTTATTTAATATAAGAAGTTTAAAAATTTATAATTCAATTTAGTTGAAAACATGAAAAATAATCCTTTAGAAGTTAAAATTTTTCATAAGCAAAAAAGTGAAACTTTACGCCTTGAAACTAAAATTATAACATCAAGAAGTTTTATTTTGTTCGTAACAAATTTATTTACGATATGAATCGATTATTTAAATCTGTGAAGATTTTAATGAAAAAATAAAAAATAGAAATTCGAGACTTAGTTCAAAATATTAGATATAAAAATATTATTTTAAGTACAATAGATTTATTGAACATAAGTTATTTATTTTTAAAAACTCAATTTAAGTTTTAATGTTTTAAATTATTTGTTCGACACTAAATAAATTATTTAAAAATGAATAAGTCTTAAAAACTTAGAAATTAATTATAAAAGCTTTTATTTTTAAATTAAGAAATTCGGAATACTTAAAAATTATATTAATTTGACTTTATAAAATTTTAGAATTTTGGAATGACCCTGAATTAGTTGAAATTAATATTTTTACTTCATAATTATTTTAAAAATTATTTAAGCTTAATAATAATTTTATTAAGTGTTAAATTTCATATTTGTAAATTTTAGAGTATTGAGCATCTCGAAGGAAGCAAGGTTGCCCTGAAGATCGACGGAATCAGGTGGGCGTGATTTCCTTGCTCATACGTATTATATGAATTTAAAATTCAAAGCATTTGTTTGAATAGTTATAGGTTATTAGAATTTTATTTGGAAGTTGATTGAAATTGTGTGGTATGCTTGAATGATGTGTAATGAATGATTATTTAATTATAACATGCATGAATAGGAAAATGTACCCTTAGACTTCATCATCTATTCATGTAAACTGTTATTTTCAATAGCATGCATTGTTTAATTTATTTTCTATTGTATTGTATGATGCTTGATGTGATTAAATTTGTTTGTAAAACTAAAATAAGACGAAGGATTATTAAGAATCCACGTACCAGTGCGATCGACGAGCCTAAAGCAGATCGAGGTAGTATCTCCTATATGCCACCGCTTGAGATTGACGAGCTACAAGGTGGATTGTAGGTATTCCCAACCTAGAGCTGCCTACGACAGCTCGAAGTCTTTGAGAAATGGTACGAGCTGCAGTAAGTACTCTCTCTTAGACTGTGATACTTATGATATGATTGATTTTAGATGGTACTTGACACCTTCTATGATTAGACTAGATCACGGGAAATACTAAGAGGCATCTCAACCCTCTTCCGATCTCAGACTTCGACCAAAATTAAATGAATGTTTGAAACGCCTAATATTTTAAAGTGTTTGTAATGTTTTGAGTTTTGATCTGTACAATGCATGTGATGTATAAGAATGATCAACAAGACTTTCGAGCTTACTCCCATTTCATTTTTTAGGAACACTTGGACGTAATGCACAACAGTCTACGTCAGAAGACTCACACTTTTAATTGGACACCTCATGGGGGAGGTCGTCTGGGATAGGAGATTCTAGAGGTTGCATTTTAACTCTTTAGCTATAACATAATTACATGTATAATTCTCTTTTGAATTTAATTTTGTTGTTTCACACATAATCATTTTGAATTTGAATTTTCGCTGCATGATTTCTGATTTGAGATTAATGACTTGAAATTCATGACTTATAATTTTTGATTTAAATTTGTTTTATCAAATTGTGAAAATTCGGTGAACATAATGAGAAATTTTTGAATCTTTGGTTTTGTTTAGTATGTGTTTTTAGATTTTTATTTAGAAACACTTGACTGGAGCTTGAAATTGTAGGATAAAGAATTGGACAGAAAGAATTTTTATAGTAACATCTCGATTTTTAACGGGCGACGACCCATAGTAAATGACGGGAGGTCCGAAATCGGGGTGTTACAACTCAACACCAGGCTCAGATCGATTGCCCAAGACGGAGGGTCACATTAATTAATTGATTAATTAATTTTATTGATTGACTTTTATTAACTCCCCGAATGGTAGAGTTAATGTGACCCTCCATCTTGGGCAATCGATCTAAGCCTGGTGTTGAGTTGTAACACCCCGATTTCGGACCTCCCGTCATTTAATATAATAATATAGTAATATGCAATATGTAATACAGTAATATAGTAATAGGCATATTAAGAAAGTAAATATATATATATATATATATAAGTTATTTTAAAAAAAAAATTATGTGCGCATAGGCCTAATGCCCATGCGCACTAATGAATGGCGGGAGCCATGCGAATTCACACAGTAAAAAATCGAAAGTGCTTATACCATTCAATTATTATAGTGCATATAACCAAGAGAGTATGTTCTGTAATTGCGTCCTGTACGATCTTCTACATCAAAAATCGAAAGTCAATATAAATGTTATATTGTTAGAGCTATTATTTATCATGCATCAATATACTGTTTATGACCAAGAGAGTATGCTCTGTAGTTGCATCTTGTATGATCTTCTACATCTGAAATTGAAAGTCAATGTTTCATGAATGTGAATGTTATTACCGTTGTAATATTAATTTATTATTGCTCCTATACACAAAAATAAGATTAAATAAGATTTCAACCACGTACCTATACGGAGGACTTTCTATGTTCTATGTAGAATTGAAACTGGCTCTCAGTACTGACACCAGAATGGAACGGGTTTCAAGAATGATTCCAATAGGGGTGGGTTGAGGTTATCCCCGTTCGGTCTAAATTACGACTGAAATAATATATTGTTTGAATCAATTTAACCCCTGAAAGTATTTGATATGCTCGTATTGTTTGGTTGAAATAATGAATTAAATAGATGGAATAATTCACTGGGCTTTTTAGCTCACCCCCTATTTTTCATATTTTAGGAAATTAATTTATCAACTCACGTAGGATATTTTTTTATTAAGAAATTTCTTTATTTCATTGTAGGGCATGTGGGCCCAAGCAAAATCATTTTATTTCAGTTTTGAATTTATTCTCCACTGTAATAAATCATGTACTCAGAATTTTAGAATAAATAAATAAATAATTATATTTTTTATAATGCTACGAATTATTTTGTGCATAAACTAATGTATACAGAAACTCACATGGATTTGGGTTTAAAATAAAGAAAATGTAGCACAAGCCCATCTCCCGGGCGGTCCAAGATTATTGATCAAAGAAAATTAGACCATCAGATGACGTGGACGATGGGGCTCGGGAGGCGGGGTGTTACAAAGGTGGTATCAGAGCTTAGGCTTTAGATGCCTTGGGCAAGAATTAGAAAAAATTGATTGGTCAGGTAATACTATTTATTTATTAAATTTAGAAGCCCCACCTCCTATTTTGAAAACTAAAATGATTTTGAAAAATTGTTTTTCGAAAAAAGATATATATTTTCAATGGTTTTGTTTGGATACAAAGATTATGAGTTGAATTGATAGTAGGTAAGCCTTATCCCGAGTAAAGCTAAACATTGAAAGGAGACTCCAACTAGAAACATCAAGTTCAAGATTGAACTCCAACCTGAAACCAAACCCATAGCTATACCTCCATTCCATATGGCACTAGTAGAATTGATCGAGTTGAAGACTCAACTATACGAGCTCCGGGAAAAAGGATTCATCAGACCAAGTGAATCACCTTGGGGGCTTCAGTATTGTTCGTGAAAAAGAAGGACGAATTTATGAGACTCTGCGTTGACTACCAAAAACTGAATTAGGCGACGGTAAAGAACAAATACCTTTTACCAAAAATAGACGACCTATTTGATCAATTGACAGGAGCCACTCATTTCTCAAAAATTGATCTTAGGTCAAGGTATCATCAACTGAGGATCTGTGAGTCAGACATTAATAAAACTGCCTTTAGAACTTGATATGGATACTTCGAGTTTACAATATTGCCTTTTGGTCTAACCAATGTCGCGACAACATTCATGGACTTAATGAACTAGGTATTTAGGCAATATCTAGACTAGTTTGTCGTGGTATTTGTTGACAACATCCTAATATACTCCAAGTCTAGAGAAGAACACTTGGAACCCCTGAGGATCATGTTACAAACATTCAAAAGACACCAACTGTATGTCAAATACAGCAAGTGTGAATTCTAGATGAAGATAGTCAAATTTCTTGGTCATGTAGTATCAGCGGAAGGTGTCTCTGTAGATCCTGAAAAGGTGGAAGCTATCACAGATTGGAAACAACCTAAGACAATCACCGAGATTCAAAGATTCTTGGGCCTAGCAGGATATTACAAAAGATTCATTCAAGATTTTTTCAAATTAGCAGAACCTATGACAAGGCTAACCAGGAAGGAAGTTTCGTTCGTTTGGGATGAAAAGTGTGAAAAATCATTCCAAGAACTAAAGAGGATATTGACTTTGGCCCCTATTTTAGTCACTCCAACTCATGGCATCATGTATGTTCTATACACTGATGCTTCACAAAACGGATTGGGTGCAGTTTTAATGCAAGAAGGAAAGGTTGTTGCCTATGCCTCACGACAACTAAAGATTCATGAACGAAACTACCTAACACATGACCTAGAACTAGCAGCTATAGTGTTTGCCTTAAAGATATGGAGGCATTACCTGTATGGTGAGAGGTTTGACCAGTTTTCAAATCACAAAAGTCTGAAATACATCTATACCAGTAGAAAATTCAGCAAACAAGAGGAGGAAAAAGATGAAATGTACCAATTGATCGAAGACTTTCAGATGGGTGTGACATTAAATGAAGAACGAGCTTATCTATATAGTATGACTTGTCAACCAGATCTTCTGCATCAGATCAAAGAAGATCAGAGGCAAGACAAATGGCTCAAAATGTTGATTGAAGGAATTCAACAAGGTAAGCATACCAACTTTAGAATGGATGTCGAGGGTGCCTGCGACACCCCCGGACCCCCCCCGGACCGGAACCCAAGTCCTCCTGCGTGCATCACGTGGGGCCAGCGCTTCTACTAGCGCTCCCGTCAGCTCTCTGCTGTGCACGCGGGACTTCTAATCTCTCTGAGGGTCTGATCTGCCGGCAATCCGGGGTTGTCAACTTCTTTCTACACGCTAAACCCAAGTCTCAATTTTCAGCAAAATGAGAAAACTATTTAAATCCTGATAAACATGCTACTATGTTTATCGATGAATATCATAATTCAGAAAATAGTTTCAAATATTTCACCGGATTTTTCACAGTAAATATCAACAATGGAAAGCAAATCTCTGCAGCAAAAACCATCAAAACATCAACCCATCTATCAGGGCTCAAGTAAAACTATCATATACATGACAATAGTTTTTGAAAGTAACATCATAAAATTCATCTCAAAACTGTGATCAATAATAGGCTCACAGAGCCAAAGTCCCAATAACATTTCTAAAATACACAACAGTTTCCAAAAAGAAATATTTGGCCACACGGCCTGTTCAAAACATATACATGATCAGTGAAAATTTGAACAAAAACTCGTATACAAGTCCAACAGTAATCTCCCAGCAAGATCACTAAACCAACCCTGGATCACGGTCGACTAGGGTACTCCACCTCCGCGAGTACTTGTGAAAGAAAATGGGGTGAGCTCGAGAGCCCAGTAGATCATCCCTACACATCACTATCATTATATAAACCAAAAATCCAAAACATGCACACACTTTCATTACATTAAGCGTTTCACACAGTTATTTGTTTTGTTGTATCCTAAGACCGAAAGAGTCGTACTCCCGCTGTTCCCCTGGTGGCAGGGAAAATCCATCCTGGCACATTGTCCAAGAATGGGAGCAAAGGTGTACAACCAATGCTCGCCCGTCTGAGGAAACTTTCAGCCTTCGTAGGAGGCTTCGCTAGGAACACAAACGATGGGATCCGGAAGAAGTTGTGCGGCAAATACGGCCACGTCCACGAGTCGCCGACGGATACCTACCATCGCTCCGGTACGTTGATTTTAAATCTTAATTTAGTTTTCTTTAGTTTCAACAGGTTTCATTCCATACCCAATCAGCATTCAAGATATCTAAATCGTATCGCAAATGACATAAATAACCAGACATTATGCCGCATATTCAAGCAAATAACGAAAGCATGTAACCACACATTATGCTCAATCATCAATCAAGGCATCCAAACATGCTACACACCCTAGCATGCATCTAACACCCTAAGCTGCACAAACATCATGCCTTGAACCTCAAGTTTACATAACACTAGTGAACAAGAGAATCTCGCCCACCTGATATCACAGGACAACCCTTGCGCCTATTCGCGAGGATCACGCTCGAAATCCACAGGCTAAAATGATTAAACCACATCATTGAGTCCAAATCCTTAAAAAATCCCTCTTCAACAACAATCCAGAAAATCCAAATTTTTATTTCTCCTCACAAAAATATGAAATTATAGTCAACGCGTTCCAAACTAAGAATAAAACACATTTAGAACTGACCACAACTTCAAAAGAGGAATAGATTGGGTTTTATTACCTATCAAGCGATTTGCACCCTCCAAAAATCCTCCAAATATGCAACTTTCCTCTGGATTCGTCTAAAACTACAAATGAACGGTCAAAACTTCCAGAATTCAATTCTAGATTGATAATTTGTCAGTTTAGAAGGAAGATCCGAGCTCATAGGGTTCCGGATCATTTTATGCAAACAAAACCCTCAAAAACCCTTATTTCATATACATAATCTGAATGAATCGATAGAATTGAAGCTAAAATGATTCAAAAGTTCAGATTCCTACCTTAGACCCTTAGTTCTTCCTTGAATAAGCTCTGGATCGCCTCTCTGGAATTCTGGCTCAACTCAGTAACTTTCTGTGCGTGAAATGACAAATTTTAGGGCTCAAAATGGCTTAAATTTCGCGTAATGACCGCGGTCGGCACTTTACGGACTGCGGTCACCATGGTGACCTAATTTTTTTTTTCGAGTTTTTGCACTGATGACCGCGGTCACCAGCATGGTGCCCACTTTTTCCATGTGTTTTTCAGCATTTTTCCTAGTTGTAATCATCTAAACTTATTTTATTTCCATACTATATCATATAATAGTCATTTAAAACATGTTTTCACACATTTTTATATTTATTTCATAATTTTTAAAATTCATTTTCGAGTTGTGTACATTTGAAAACTTCGGGGTGTTACAGTGCCTTAAGACTCGAAGAAAATTTTGTGTACCACAATATGGACCGAGAAGGCAAATCATTCTAAACAAAGCCCATCAAACAAAATACACGATGCATCCAAGAGGAGATAAGATGTATCAAAATCTTCGAAAAACTTATTGGTGGATAGATATGAAGAAAGATGTAGCCAAGTATGTCTCTAAGTGCCTAACTTGTCAGCAGGTAAAGGCAGAACATCGTAAGCTCTTTGGATTGTTACAACCACTTCCGATCCCAGAATGGAAGTGGGACAACATTGTCATGGACTTTGTCAACGGATTACCTAGAAATCATAAAGGGAAAGATACTGTTTCGGTAATAGTGGATTACCTCACTAAAGTGGCACACTTCTTGCCCATTAGACCTTCCAAATCAAATGTCTTCAAATGTATTCATGTATCAATGTTGCAGATATACGAACCAGATCCCTCCCACATAATTCGATGGGAAGAAGTAGACATCCAAAACGATGCCTCATATGAAAAAGCGGTGGTTAGGATTTTAGACTGCAACGTACAGAACCTGAGAACAAAAGATATTCTCTTAGTCAAAGTTCTCTGAAAACACCATGGAATAAAAGAGGCTACTTGAGAATTAAAAAGTGAAATACATAATAAGTACCCAAAACTTTTCATTAGAAGCAATCCATCAACATACACTCAAGTAATCTACTGATAGATTTCAAGGACGGAATCCCTTTTAAGGGGGATAGAATGTAATACACCAAATTATTTTTATATAAATGAATGAGATTTAATTAATATAGACACATGTATATATATTACTTTGTACTTATATATGTGACATTATAAATTAATCAATTCTTATAAATTAATCATATATATTAATATATATACCATAAATTAATCCTATATATATTTATATCACTTCAATATATATATATATATATATATATATTTCATATATTACTATAAATTAATTAATACGTATACCAATTATAATTAATTAATGTACATGTATACATGCACGTGGTCTTATACTATTTAATTAATCAATTAATTCAAATTAATATATGTATATATATACATATACATACATACATATATTAATTTGAATTAATTGATTAATTAAATAGTATAGAACCACGTGCATGTATACATGTACATTAATTAATTATGATTGGTATACGTATTAATTAATTTATAATAATATATGGAATATATATATATATATATTGAAGTGATATAATTATATATAGGATTAATTTATGGTATATATATTAATATATATGATTAATTTATAAGAATTGATTAATTCATATAGTAATATAGTAATATGAAATTAATTTATAGTAATATAGTATATGTAATAT
>JAJIYU010015434.1:0-12690 GCA_030144865.1 Tinospora cordifolia
TCTCATCCCGCCACACGAGCCTGGGTAGCTCGAGCCCCCTCTCTTTTTTTTCCCTCTCTTCATCTTATTCATATTATTATTATTATTATTATTATTATTATTATTATTATTTTGTAAATTTATTTCGCCCATCATTTCATCAAAATTCTTTCTTCTTATATCCTCATCAATATCATGATTCATTTATCTATTTATTTATTTCAAAATTTTCCCCCTTAATTTAAATTTCCTTCAATTTAATTAGATAAAATTAAGAGAAATTGAGAAAATTCATATATTTTCATTAAAAATTTAGGAAAATATATGGGTCATCACAAATACTTTCTTCAAACCCTTAAATCATGCCAAAGAATATAAAGATGCTATGAATAGAAAGATGAATGTCCTTTAGAAAGATACTATGAATATTCATTTTTAAGCATTACTTTTTTATTACTTAACAATCTTTTTTTTTTTTATGTCATAGTACGTGAAACTGATAAATTTGGTTTTGAATAAAAAGATTACTTAACAAATCAATGATTACCAACAAAAAAAAATTTGGTTATTGGTGCAATTTGATTTCAAAGTGATCAGTGGGTGAATAAAGATGTTCTCTGCTTTTGCCTAAAATTATCATAATTTGTAGCTACATTGGAAAAGTTTGTAACGTAGAATGAGAATAATTATCAACCATTGAAGCAGGTCTATTTCTTGAAATATTTCAATGCCAAAAAGAAGATGAAATATTTCTTATACTATATAGTAATAGTAGAACACTGTGGTAGAAACTACTTCCTATTAGTATTCTATTTTTGGGACATTACAAAGGATAATTTTGATTTACTAAAATAGATGTAATTGAAATAAATAAAAAATTATATGTTTTCATAATGCATTTGTAATTGACACTTTAGAAGAAACAAAAATAACACTACCCGGTATCATTGCCAGCTTCTATGGGAATTCAACACCTAATAACCCACAAGTATTAGACTTTAGCAAGTAAAGGAATTTCTACTCATGATCATACATTATTCATTTATTGGCAACCCAAATACAACACATTTATTAACCGTGTTGTAACAACCCATATTTTCAGACACCAAGTTAATAGGTTCGATATATGTATTCCTGTTTATTTTTCTAAATTTTTTTAATGAAAATACATGAATTTTCTTATCTTTTTACCCATTTAATTGAAATAAATTAGATTAATTGAAAAATATAATTTTAGGGAAGGGAATGCATTAATTATTAAGGAAATATGATTTTAGGGAGAAAATATAAATTTTTGAAATAATTATTTGATTTTTAGGAAGCAAAATTGAATAAATATTGGAATGTGAGTATATTTGAAAATTTTGGAAGAAAATAAGAGCAAATGAATAAATAATAATAAATATATCTACAAAATGGCCAAAAAAAGATGAAAATGAATGGGGCTGATGTTGGCATGGGCTAAATTTGCATGGGTTGAAATTCACATGGGCTAAAATTCGTATGGGCCGGCCGGCCCATGCACCAACCTAGCTTAGCCCTCTCTTTCCTTCTCCTTCTTCCCTCGTTCCCAGATTTCCAACAACAACAACATGTAAAACCAACAACACACCTCTTGTTTTGAAGCTCTAGTTTTGCCATACAAAAGGCTTGCCGGCCGGACCTTTGAGCCTGGCTAGAAGCACACCTTGCATGGCCACCCGAGAGCCACATGGCAAGCTATGTAGTCATGCAAGGAACCCCCAACATGCAACAAAACCCAATTTTCCTGCATTCTTCAATTTGAAGCCCTATTTTCAATAGCCCCTTTCTTCTTTGTCTCAAACCCAAACAGAGTGGAAAAACCTCCATTAGAAAGCTGGTACACCCCTATTCAAGTCTCCACGTTCGCTTGGCTCAAACCTATAGCAGTAGAGATGAAAATAATGATCAAAGTGGGCTGCTGAACACAGTTGGAAGTTGGAAATATTGAGGAAGTCTGTTGACCCAATTTTTGAGGGGGTGATTCCTAGCCAACCTAAGGTCGATTTTTGAGGTAAAAGCACTCTTTTTACTCCTTGTCATTTATAGTTCAAATTTCATTCATGGAAAAAATCAAAACTAGGCTCTTGAATGCGAGTTATAGGGTGCTAAAGTTGATTAGTTGTTAACTATTACACCTGTTCCAACAGAAAATTGTTCTTGGAGGTAACTTTGAAACAACATTTGAGGCTGCTAGGGACATCCATTTGGATTGAGACTTAGGGTGATTAGATCCCACATTTGAGACTATAGAAAGGTATAAACCTCATATCCTAAGTCTCTGTATTCAAAATCTTATATACATGCAAAGTTACCTCATTACATATAGATTTTGGTACTTGGAAAATTTTAGAGTTTGTAGGTGCATACTAAGTGTTTGAGAGTGTGTTTGAGTGAGATTTTAGACGCCCTTGATTACTGATTTGAGCAGGGCTTAGTATGAGGATGTTCTATGACCTAGATGTTGATGATAAGTATAAGAAATAACCTTTGAATTAGGGATTTAATAGGGGGAAATAAATCTTGAAAAGTCTTGAAAACATGAACCCAGAATTTTTCTGTAACTTAGCAGAGATTTTGAGTGATCAATTGACTAACCAAACCTTAGTATTTTCAATTGAAATTTGGTGGGGACCTTACTGGATAATCCCAAAAAATAGTGTACCAAATTTCTTCCCAATATGAGTTGGATAAGTAGGTAATTTATATAAACAGTGATTGTCTATCACATAAAATCTGAGAGTAAAAAGTCTATGTTATCTTAGTTAAAAACCTTATCAAATGAATCCCAAAAAACCTAATTTAAAATTACGGTGAATATTTAATAGGTGTAGGACAAATCTTAAAATTTTTACTCAAATCCAATACACAAATTGATTGCAAAAAAATTGACAAATTCTCTGCGCATATATTAAAAAAGAGCTTAAAATTTGGCTAAGTGTTGAAAATTAATAATTTTGACCAATTTGACCCAATTTTGACCAATTTGGCCCAAGTTGACAGAAATTGACCAAAATTGGTTATGTTGACTAAGTTTGACTAGTTGACTAGGTTTGATTGGTTGACTGAATTTGACTAGATTGAATTTGGGTTGACCGAGACTAATTAGGGATAGGGGAGGAAGGGCTGAGCCACATTTCTCAAAAGAGTTTAAATGATGCAAATTTAAGCATATACAGCAAGATGGGGTCGATTGTTGATGGAATCGTGTAATACCCTAAAAACTCTATACTTGATGAAATGAGATTTAATGTCTATTCAGTCAAATTTGGGTGCAAAATGAAACCTGACTCATTTCGGGGTTAATTTGGTAGGTTTCTAAAAGTTTCATTTGGTAACCCTTGGAGACCCAAAACAACCTAAAATGAAGTAAGGTGATATGAACTAACTAATTGGACAATATATCTAAAAATTAGAACAATTGGTCAAAATTAGGGTTTTCATTTGCCAAATGCCCTTCAGAGGGTCCAAATTAGAAAGCATTGACATTTAGGGTACTTCGGGGAATTGAAATGACCCAAAACGAAATGGGATGACATGAACTAACAAAATAAACAACATATCCAAAAATTACAACAATTGGCCAAGATTTGAATTTTCATTTCATAGTGCCTTCAGTGGATTCTAAATAAGGAAAGTAAAAATGAAAACCAATTTAGCCAAACCATATATTGAAATTCTTAGTTTTTTCATATAATTCTAAAACTATAGGTTATAAATCATAATTTTTCAAAATAAGGAGATATTAGTTTTTATTAAATTTTTGTGGACCCATGAATGCATGACCATTCCTAAACATGTGCAAGTCACATGGGTGGAACACTATGATCATGTACACCCTCACCCTACTCAACCTCAATAGGACGTTTCCATTATTTGAAAACATGAAGAATGATCCCATGTGCCATGTAAATGATCAAGTATGCCCAAGCCTATAGAAATCATGAAGAATGATTCCATGTGCCAAAATGATCATGTATACCAAGGTTACATACAAAACGTCCCATATGTGTGTGTGGGCACACATGTGACAAATCCAAGATAGAAGTTTAGTGGAGAGTAGCTGATTTAAATAAATATAGAAAGATTCCTTCACCTAGGAAAAATTAAAAAATAGAAACTTACCTTATACTCACATGTGGAGCCAAAAAGGGAGAGAATCCAAGGGAAATAAGAAAAATACCAAAGCTTTGTTTTGTCTGCCCATATTAGAAACTTATTTGATTTCATGAATCACAACATATTACAATGTTTCCCTACTGATAGAGGACGTAAAAGAGAGACTAGAATGTATTATAAACCTTTAATTATGTTCACACACATAGAAAAACAAATAAGGTTCAAACATTTTGCTGACAGTTGGATTGAAAACCTTAGTGGTCCCACTTGCCCAATCACGAGCTCACTTGCCCAAACCATGAAATTCACTTGCCCAAATCAATGTAAAGTGTCATCATTGTGTATGAAAAGATTCTCATTGTGTGTGATTTCCAATCCGTCCGCATGGTACTCAAGAACATCTACATAAACCCCCTTTTGCTTACATTCATCTCATCCTAAAGCAAAGAGTTGATACTTCCTTCTTTGCTTATTCTTGCCCTCTTCTTCGCACCTCTTCTTACTTCTCTTTTCTTTCTTGTGTGAGTAAGTTCTGATTTTAGTGTTTTAGAGAGTTTTTTTGTTGGTGGTTAAAAGTTTTTGAAGTTCTAAAAGTGGTAGATAAGGGGAACCTCTGCCTAATTCAACAAAAACTCGGATTAAGGTGGAGGGGATCTCTTAAATCTCTATTTTGTTATTTCAAGCTTCTAACATGTTCATGCATGTTTAAATTCAATTTTTTAGCATGTTTTATATCAGTTCAGCATGAATGATCATATTTAAATTTTAGTTGAGCTTTTTTTTATGTTTTTAATTTTTCATGATATCATGCCATGCTTAGATTCCATGCTTAGGTTTACTTTAAAGTTTCAAGTATACTATGTGTTCTTTCCATGCTTTCTTGAATGTTTAAATTCTGAAATTTGATATTTTGATTTTATTTCATAAATAGGTGAGTTTAAATATAAGAAATTGAAGATAAGAACTACGTACTGTCATAGTGATCCATTGGGATGCTATGGGTGTTCCTATCACATTCTTGGAATATGTGGTTGCGGGGCGCAACTAAGTGGTACTTGGTACATATTGCCCAATGCAAAGTAACAAAATAATTGTCTTTCCACCCTAATGAGGGGTATCTAAAATAAGAACATTAAGGGAATAGACCCCCTTTCAGTCTTAACGTCAACTACAACCAAAAAGTTGTGTGAATCACTTAATGCATGAAAGTGTTTGAATTTGGATGTGCTATTTTAATGGATGACCACTGGGCTATATGCTTACCCCTTTCTTTTATTTTTCAAGAATTTGAAATGCATGATCAAGCTTGCTAAGGAATTAGAAAGTCTATTTTTAGAAAGTTTTTATGTAAAGGTATATTGCCCAAATTTTCAATAAAGACTTTTGTTGAATTTTTATTTTAAATTTTAGAGTTATATACTCTTTTTTTTATTATATGAATTCAATAATATATTTATTTATTTTATTTTGAATAAATAAAGAGTTAAAAATTTTCTTTTTTCTACTTGTAATATCTTATTGAATTTAAGATTGATCAAATTGGGTGAGGCACTAATGAAAGATTCGATTAGAGTTAGAATAAAAGAATCGAGATGCAAGTTGTCTACTTATAAATGTAATATAGGACTCAACCCCCCTTGTGCTTGAGTATAAACCTAATTTTGGGGAGTTGGGGTGTTATATAGGTAGTATTAAAACTCAGTTATTAGAAACACTAGGCTAGAATTAGAAAGTCAATCAGTGGCTGTCTGACTAGAATTAGAAACTCAAATTAGGGTTTCACTTTGAATTGAATTGAATTTTGAATATCCTACCTTCTATTTTGAAATTGAGAAACATTTCAGAAAGTATTTTTAAAAAGGAAATATATGTTTTTGAAACGTTTTATTTGGATATAAAGACTACAAGTTAAGCTAATAGTGGGTAAGTCTTGTCCCGAGTAAAGCTAAACATTGAAAGGGTGGTGGGTTATCCCACCTCAGAAAGTGCAGTTGATAAGCAGACTTCGGTCTCGTTACCTGATTTGGAGTTGTCTGACCAACTTGTACGACAAGTCTGAGTTGAAGAATACCTTTACTTTCTATAAAAGAAAATTAGAAGGTGAAAAATTAGGGCAAGAAACTGATTAGAAGTTTAAAAAGATGTCAAAGGTGGTATCTTAACTAGACATAGGTTGTAAGTCAACTAGATTGAACCCTAGGTCTAGAGAAAAGACCCTAGGAAAAAATGTGGTTTAGCTATAGGTGGCACAGTAGATCAAAAGCATAAAACTGAAATTTGTGTGAAAACAAAAAATTTAGGACACTAGACCAGGAAGCTCCTATATCTTTCAGTTTCTATTTAGTATGGGACACATAGGAATTTGGGGGTATGGAGGAAGCCTAGACTCCGAGAATGATGGACCATGTTTAGTGAATGATCGATAACTTTGGAAGAACGAGTTTCTCTATGCTTGCTGTATAGGACGATTGAGTATAGTGGGCTCGAGAACCATAGTTATTGAGCAATTTGTGAAATTGTTTGGGTACGACTCTATTCTGGGTGAAAGCCTAAGTGGAAGGGGTAGAGTGGTATGGGACACTTGAACCTAAAAGCTTAGGTGGAAGCTTGGAACCTTGCTTTGCTAGCTTGATTGTATAATTTTGTGACGTACATGCCTTTCTGTTTATTTGCTTTGAGACGAAATCCTATACCCATGCATGAAAAGAACCTAGAGGTAAAACTTTTAGGCAACTGAACAGATTGAGAACCTAGAAACATGAATCTAGAGTCATGATAGTGTGAGCATTTGATGAAACAAATACTAACGAGTTCAAGAAGAGTAGCAATCGCCACACATCGTTTCAAGGGACCGACTAGAAGTTGGTGGCATATGATGAGGATGGACTCCAACACAGACATTGGGAAGATGAACTGGGAAGGGTTCAAGGAGATCTTCTATGAAAAGCTCTGTCTGTAGGCGACACAAAGGAAGCTATAGGAGGACTTCATCGCGTTGAATCAGAAGGATCTAAATGTAGTTGAGTACGAGAGAAACTTTATTGAATTGGATAAGTTCTCTTGGGAGGTGATCAGAATAAAAAATGAAAGATAATTGGTTTGCTAAGGGACTCAAGATTGAGATTTGTAAAGTAATAATGACCTTGGGCCCAAAAAAAACTTGCAAGGATGTTGTGGAACGAGCCTTGATCCTTGAACAAGAACTCAAACTAAAACAAAGGTTGAGAGGAAAGAACAAGAGACCTAGTAATGAAATAGAGAACCTATAGGCCCAGAAAAAGAATAAGATTGGTGGGAAGGCACCACAGACTCAGAAATAGGGGAAAGATAAAGATGAACTAAAAGAACAGGTGAAGAAGTAGGGACTGTGCTATGTGTGCAGGCAGAATGGTCATTTGGCAAGAAATTGCCCGACTGCACCCACCCAGGCTCGTCAACTACAGAACACTTAGGGAAGAGGTCAGAATGATCATTCTTAGGGCAGACAGTAATAAAAAAAATGCCAACCAGGGGCAAAATAAGGGTCGTGGGCAAAACTAGGCTAGAGTGTTTGTTGTTGAAGCTCAAGAAGATCAAGAATCCTTGTTACATGTTAACATTTATGAATTTTATGCTTTGATAAGGTTTTGTACCTATTTTTTTCAATAAATGAAATTTATTCCCTTAAGAATCCTTTTTGTTACATTTTGAAGGTTCAACATAGGAAGTTTGGGAATAGAAAGTGTTAGTAATAACCAGAGGCCTGTCGTATGGTCGAGTCCATTGAAATGAAGGTGGGGTATGACAAAGAAACTTTGACATTCAAATAGATTGAGAACTTTAGAATGGGTATAACCCTAAATGAAAGGCAAACATATCTCTACAACATGTCTTGCCCACCAAATCTTTTGCAGCAGATCAGGGGTAGACGAGGGCAAGGCAAATGACTCACAAGCCTAACAGAGGAAATTGAATAAGATAAGCATACTAACCTTAGGTTAGATGCTAACGATACCCTAAGACTTAGGGAGAAAATACTATATGGGTAATTGCGGATCAACTCACTAAAGTGGCTAATTTTTGCCAACCAGATCCACAAATCAAGTTAGTTTTGAGAAAGTTACCCAGACATCGGAGGCTATGTTGAGCTCTTGTGTCCTAGACATTAAAGGAAATGGGAAAAAGTACGAACTTGACCCCTCTGACATCATCCACTGGGAGGAAATGAATATTCAAGATGGTGTTACTTATGAGGAAACAACAGTCTGAATCCTCGACCATAAAGTACAGAGCCTACAAATAAAGGATATTCCATCGGTGAAGGTATTGTGGAAACATCAAGGGGTAGAAGAAACTATTTGGGAACTCGAAAGCGAGATGAAAACCAAGTATCCACATCTATTTACTTAAAATCCTTAGTTATGTACAAATTTTGAGGACAAAATTTTTCTAAGGAGTGTAAGTTGTAATACCCCGAAAACTCTGTACTTGATGAAATGAGATTCAATATCTATTCAGTAAAATTTGGGTGCAAAATGAAACCGAGCTCATTTTCGGGCTAAATTTGGCAGGTTTCCAAAAGTCTCATTTGGTGACCCTTAGGGACCGAAAACAACCTGCAACGAAGTAAGGTGACATGAACCAACTAATTAGACAACATATCCAAAAATTAGAACAATTGGTCAAGATTGGGGTTTTCATTTGCCAAATGCCCTTCAAAGGATCTAAATTAGAAAGAATTGACATTTAGGGTACTTTGGAGAATAGAAATGAGCGGAAACGAAATGGAATGACATGAACTAACAAAATAAACAACATATCAAAAAATTAGAACAATTGGCTAATATTTGAATTTTCATTTCGTAGTGCCTTCAGTGGGTTCTAAATAAGGAAAATAAATGAAAACCAATCTAGCCAAACCATATATTGAAATTCTTAGTTTTTTCATGTGATTCCAAAACTATAGGTTATAAATCATAATTTCTTGTAAATAAGGAGATATTAATTTTTATTAAATTTTTGTGGACCCATGAATGCATGGCTACACCTAAACATGTGCAAGTCATATGGGTGGAACACTATGATCATGTACACCCTCACCCTACTCAACCTCAATGGGATGTTTCCATTATTTGAAACCATGAAGAATGATCCCATGTGTCATGTAAATGATCAAATATGCCCAAACCTATAGAAACCATGAAGAATGATTCCATATGCCAAGATAAAAGGTCATGTATACCAAGGTTACATACAAAACATCTAATATGTGTGTGTGTGGACAAACATGTGACAAACCCAAGATAGAAGTTTAGTGGAGAGGCTAATTTTAACAGATATAGAAAGATTCCTTCACCTAGGAAAAATTAGGAAATAGAAACTTACCTCATGCTCACGTGTGGAGCCAAAAAAGGAGAGAATCGAAGGAAAATAAGAAACATTCCAAATCTTTGTTTTTGTGTGCCCAAATCAGAAACATGTTTGATTTCATGAATCACAACATATTAGAATGTTTTCCTACTGATAGAGGACATCAAAGAGAGATTGGAATGTATTTTAAACCTTTAATCGTGTTCACACACATAAAAGAAACAAATAAAGTTGAAAGATTTTGCTTATACTTAGATTGGAAACCTTAGTGGTCGCACTTGCCCAACCATGAGCTCACTTACCGAAACCATAAGATTCACTTGCCCAAATCAATGCAAAACATGCTCATGTGTATGGAAAGATTTTCATTGTTTGTGATGTCCAAACTGTCCCCATGGTGCTAAAGAACATCTATATAAACCCCCTCTTGCGCACATTCATCTCACCCTAAAGCAAGGAGTTGATACTTTCCTCTTTGCTTGTCCTTACCGTTTTCTTAGCATCTCGTCTTACTCTCTTTTATCTTTTGTGTGAGAAGTTCTGATTTCAATTTTTTAGAGAGTTGTTTTTGTTGGTGGTTAAAAGTTCTTGAAGTTCTGAAAGTGGTAGATAAGGGAAACCTCTGCTGGATTCAACAAGAAACTCAAATTAAGGTGGAAGGAATTTTTTAAACCTCTACTTTGCTATTTCAAGTTTCTAACATATTCATGCATGTTTAAATTCAATTTTTCAGCATGTTTTATTTCAGTTCAGCATGAATGATCGTATTTAAATTTTAGTTTAGCATGTTTTTCATGCTTTTAATTATTCATGATATCATGCCATGCTTTGATTTCATGCTTAGGTTTACTTTGAAGTTCAAGCATGCTATATGTTGTTTTCATCCTTTCTTGAATATTTGAATTATAAAATTTGATATTTTGATTTTATTTCATGAATATGAAAATTTGAATATGAGAAATTGAAGATAAGAACCATGTATTGTCATAGTGATCCATAGGGATGCTATGGGTGTTCTTATCATATTTTTGGAGTATGTGGTTGTGGGGCGCAACTAAGGGGTACTTGGTACGTGGTATCTGTTATCAACCCCGCAAGTGTACGAGATCGCAGTAGTAATAACCGATAAGACCGGGTATCGTCCTCAGGGAAAAAGGGTTGCTTTTGATTTCTAATACCAGATTTACTATGGATCACAGTTTTTTCAAGACTAGATTGGATGTGATTTAATTAATTTTAACACTACAAACTGTTCTAAGCAAAGATAATAGTTAATGTTAAGAATTCAATAGATAAACATGTCTAGGATAGTGAATGTCGCTGCTTAGTTTGTAAATCTTCGTTGTAGTTATGAATTAGTTAATCTATGAGCTATAACATCAATGGTTGAAATCCTTTCACAAGGTATTTCAACACTCACTAGATTTGTTTTGTCAAACCCTCTTCCGAGGTGTTCACTTAACAATCTGTGTTTTATCCAACAATCGCCGTGCAACTCCCTAGATTGGTCAACAATCTCCCGATTAATCAACCGGTCTAAGTCCAAATTGTGATATCCACCCTTTATGCTTCTCTCACGAGATAGACCAAAGTATTAAGTTCAATACATCTATGGCTAGTAGACATAAGGCTTTAAGTCTACACAATAAGGAATAGAATCTATAACTCAGCAACTACAATTAGATATTATAAACCATGCTTTGAACATCACATCGCAGACAATAAAACTGATTAGCTAGACATGATATCAAAGGAAATCATCAAATTTAATTCAAAGAAACAATACATACTCAAATCTCTTAAACAATCTTCAATTCTCAATAAAAATCTAGTCTTTCATGCCCTAATAGCCGTCACAGTGATTTTTCTTCGATCCTCCGTCTCTCCGACTCTAATTACCCTTTTCTATTTATAGTCCCGCACTAAAAAACCTAAAAAATACGAAAATCTTGCTAAATAATCGAGTGACTGCAGTCCATGACTTCTATGTCAAAACCCAGGAATTCTCCACATTCTGTCCACCGCGGTCTGTGCTGTTTCTGTGCAAATCACATTTTGGTGACCGCAGTCTCCAGTTTATGGACCGCGGTTACCAGTGCATTATCTGCGGGTTCTGTTCTTCTGTTGTTACTACGGTCTTCAGTTCTTGGACCGCGGTTTACTAGAATTTTCTCTTGATTCCATCTCTTATTTGCCTTCTTCTGATGCATTCTTCCTATGTGCTTCAACCTATATCCTACAATACACTCAATTCCTTTCCCAGACATCATTTTCTCATAGAAGAATATCAAAACTATAGAAAACAAGGCTTAAAAGTTATTAAACAATATAAATCCCTAACTACATGCAACTATTGCTAATTATGCAATTCTTTACTTCTATTTTCTCTTATTTCTCATAAAATGCATCATTTTGTTAGTTTGCTATGCAACTAACAAATACCCCCAAACTTACACTATTGCTCGTTCCCGAACAATGATTCTAATCTAAAATTAACATGTCATACCATATAGAAGTAAATTCATTTTCGCTCATCATTGTAACCTCGATCTTCCATTCCTTTAGTTTATGACTCATTAACAAGTCCCTAGGGTCATTCAGGTTATCTAGATTTTCAGTTCATCCTCTATTCTTTCTCAACTTCACCTGTAACACCCCAATTTTCGACCAGACCTCCATTTACGTGTTATGTCACGTGTGGATCGTTGTCCGATGAAAATCGAGATGCTACGTTAAGTTTCATTCTGTAAAAATCATTTCCTCAAAATCAAATTCATAAACTTTTAGTTCTTAAGTAAATGTCTGGACAATCTCACATACAAAACCAATTAATCAATTCTATTCATTGAGACATTCGCAAGGTTCCTCAAAATAAACCATCATTAATGCAACGGAAAATACTTTAAAACTATTCATTCGAACCAAAATCGTTAAACAAGTAAAACTATTTAAATATAAAAGAATCAAAGTTAAACCAATGTAAACACCTTAAAACAATCTAATATTATACAAAAAACATAATTTCCTAGTCACCTATCCCTAACGACCTCCCCATGAGGTGTCCAATCTGAGTGCGAGTCTTCTGACGTGGTCAATATGTCCTACGTCCATGTGTACCTGAAAAATATAATGGGTGAGCTCGAAAGCCCAGTGGATCATTCCTACACATCACAGGCATTATACAGACCCAATCCAAAACATTACAAACACTTTCAAACATTA
>JAJIYU010015435.1:0-12693 GCA_030144865.1 Tinospora cordifolia
TGTGTTTCAAAGGCGTCTTCTGCATTAGAACGTCCTCTCTTTACACTTGATACATCCCGCCTTGAGCTTGTATAACCCTGAACATGAGAGAGAGAGAGAGAGAGAGAGAGAGAGAGAGAGAGAGATTACCTTTAGTTTCTATGGGAATGAAAATAAAATTTTCACTTAACTTTTTAGAGTTTAAACTTTTATTGCAAACAAATGTTCATTTTTAAGTAGAGGCTAAACTTAATAGAGTTTGATAACATTAATTCAAGATATCATCAGTACAACACAAACAGACCCATCTTATGATTTATCAAATTTGTGTTTGTGTGTGTGTGTGTGCGTGTGCGCTCCCGCGCATGAATAAACTAAACTTCATTGAAAAAGAAAACCTTTAGATTCATAAAAAATAATTAGGTTGAGGTCATTACTCCAGAATCTTTAAGTTCCACGGCAGAAACTGTTGCCCGCCGCCTCACAGTCACTCTTGAAGGTACTGGATAATGTTCGACCTCATCATTAGATCTGCCTTCCTTAGCCCTCTTTTTCCTTAAAACAAGTTTTGTCGGAAGAGGCTGCATGGCATTTAAATGCATTATGAGTACAAAAAGGAAAGAAATATATACTGAATGCCATTCTTATCAGCATGCAGCTAAATACCAAGTAGCGCGCTGTATCGTCATTGAATGAAACAAGGTAGGTTGTTGGGTCATCTGCATCTTCGCCCCGTACCTGTTGGACATCGACGGATACAGTCAAGATGTGTTTTTCAATAGGTTGTCATGATAATAAATACCATGTAGTTTGCACGTACATCCCAATGGTACTCTCTAACCCATGAATATGAAACATCCTCGCTTTCATCATAAATATCTTTCCACAACTGCCATGAGAATTAGAAAGCCCAAGTTCATAAAAAAAGTATAATTAAGATTAAAAAATCAAACAAAAAAATCTGGCCTCAAACAGCTTTAAAAATGTAAAATCATGTAATTTCATCTTAGATTGGAAAATCAATGCTATAATTCAAAGTATTGCACAAGTCAAATTAAAGCAAAAGGAGTACACCAACCTCATCTGGTGAAGGAACCATGTAGGCCAAAAACTTATCCGGCTTATCTTGCTCTGAACCACTTCCAACATAACTTTTCATGATTGCCTAGGATAAGCAAGTCAGAGATTAGTCCAGAATACAATAAAAGCCAACAGCTTGAGGATTGTGAATTTATGATTAGTATATGAGAATCAACATTAGTAACTTCATGGGCAAAATGGCATCTATATTTATAAAAACATGACTTAGAATGGTTATACTTAGCAAGTTAGATTGGCATGCAAGCCCAGTAGCAAACAGCTGTGTTGGAACAGGAAAAATTCCTCAAGCAATGACTACCATGCACACATCTTCAGATACATTAAATCATAAGGCCTATATTAGGTTCTCATGATATCTTGTTGAAATACATCAATTTTCAGTTTTAAATAAAAGCACAAGCATTGTTATTAAAAAGCAAACCATGAACTCAACACTTTTCACCATTAATAAAAAACAAAAAAGTTGACACTCAAAGGCTTGCCTTTGTCGCAGAACCATTATAAAAGAAAGTAGTACCAGGTCCAAATTTTAAAATTAAATAATAACTACCAAATTTCTCCAACCTTAAAACAATGTTTCCAATTCAAAAAGCACAACAGAAGAATATAGTATTTTGTTTCTTTCAGAACCATTTGAAGTTAACATCTCCGTGTTAAGATAGGAGACACTATACCAACTTCATGTCAAATACTAGATAAAAAAAAATGCTAGCCTGTTGAACAGGATTAAGTCATTCACCTGTGACTCATAGTGATCACGCACTGATCTGTCTAACTTGCTGTAAGCTTCTGAATCAGCTGTAGGGTCATTATCAAAAGCAGCCAAAACGAACTGATCATCGTACCTGTTGCAGCAACAACATGATTGATTTACTATGCCAGGCTGATAAGAGAATGGTGTATGTGCACATGATTAAACTAGATTAATTTCAGAAGAAACATCAAAATAAATTGCAAGATTGGGCAAAACTAAGCTACAAGTGAATTTTCAGCTGCACAAGCTGATGAACAGTTAGGGAAGCTAATTATATAATATTCATTGTTCACTTTCATCATGATATGTGTAGTATAACATGGATTGGCAAATGATGAGTTCAATGTTAGCAGATGGAGTAAAAAGGCAGATGTTCAGCATCATAAACTGCAGAAATTGGTATTATTGTTACTTGAAAAGTAACGGAGATCAAGTGTTATGGAGCAATGGCAGAACAGACAGAGAAGGTTCTTCTGAAGCATAAGAGAAGTAACCACACCACCTGCAACATGTCTCAGTGCCAACTATTCTAATTCTGTTTGGTTAACCCCACGTAAAATCAAGTTACTGTAACATGCAGTGTACAGTTAAATTAATATCGGAAAATATGTGGGTTATGAATTACTAGTGCATGGTCCCTTGACTTTCAGATTCTCCCAATATTATGAGAATTAGAATTACTTAGAATAACTCAACCACATTCAGCTGCGCTTCTTATTCACTTTATGCTTGTCCAAAGACTAAACATGCTCCCATACTCACCAAAAGAATGAATCATTTTGCAAATCAAGTTGATAGTTACAGCAAATGTAACAGTCTGCATGGTTAATAGGGTTGAAAAACTTTTAAGAAAAAAATAAAAAAAAAGCAACATCAATGTCATCAATCTATAACCCTCCTCATGCAATCACATACAAACATATAGCCTTATCACAACAATTCTACAAAAAGCAACCATTTTTTTCTATTCAACACTAGGGATTGCTGATCTTTCCATTATATTAAGGAGACCCACATCTTTTTTTTACTATAACAAGCAAGGTCAATTTTTGTCATTGGTGCAACTAGTACCTACAAATTAGCCATCATTCCTTCTCTTTGGATTGGTTCTAGGTTTTGTACTTCTTCCATTTATCAAAAATTAATCATAGATTTTTTAAATAATTCATTCCTCATTTCATCCTTGTAATTTTTCCATGGTCTACCTCAACATTATCATTTCTTTCAACATTGTTTTATGAAGGTCTTGTTTCTCATCTGCTTGCATGAACAGCCTCCTTGCAGTACAATGGTAAGGCCCTATTGATGGATGAACCCTCTAGCTGCCTGTGTCATTCCTTTCCGAGGCCTTACGAAGAAGAGAGCCTTGCACATCTTACACCAAAGGCATGCCCTTCTATTGTTCTACATTTGCCCAGTGTCCAGCTCCACATTGCACAGATAGTCTAATAAATTCTTAAAGACATTTCATAAAAATTACCCCACCCAACTTAATGGTATCATTGTGTAAACTCCACACATGCTTCTCCTTTTCAATAATTCCACAGCAATATATTCAACAACACCCTCTATTGGTGTCTGGGCCGTGTAAAACATTTGTTACCTATGCATGTGAAGAGGATTTCTCTTTTTTTGAATTTACTTCACATTAACTGCTGAATCCACGAATCTTCTTTTGAAGATCATCATATTCTCAACAGAGCAGTCATATTAGGTCTCAACAACTTCTTTAGCGTCTACAATAAATCGTACTGATGCAAATTTACACACATCCAAAAAGGTAATATATACCTATCGAAATCAGGCAGCAAAGGCAGGATCTCTACAGGTTGTAGCTTATTATTAGTTGCGTGAACTGGACGTGACTTGCAAGCCTCAAATGATGCTTCAATTGCTTTGATCTGTTTTTCCCTGCATCGTTTATATAAAAACATTTCAAATTCAAAAAAAGAAAGGACGGAATGTGCAGAGAACATGATGACGGCTGCGGTTTTCCCCTGCACAAACAAGTTCTTGTAAACCAAACCTGTCATTGAGATTCTCCAAAAGATTGATGCCTTCTTTAATTTCTCGCAGTTCTTTAGCTCGCTTTTCAGTAAGAGACTGCTCAATGCCAAAGTATTTGTCAATTACAATTGAAATTCAATTTAATTTTAGAAGAAAATTGGTTAGAGGAGGAATGGCATACCATCTTTGTGGAATCCATGCTAAGAGGAGAAATGTATTGTGTTTTAACTAACCAAGAAACACCTTTATCTGTTGGCCTCTCTTTTCTTCTTATACCATTTTGCTTGACAGGAGTTGCCACCTCATCATCACGCAACAGTTCTTCATCTTCAGGAGCAAGAGGTGGTCTAACACTTGGAGGACTGTAAGCAACACCAATGAACAAAACAAAAATCATGCATGAATGAAAGGAAAGTTAGTGAAAGCAAAAAAAATTTAAAAAAAAAAAAATCCTTTGCAGAAGATAATAAAATATTAAGATTTCATACTTGTATACACTGATGTCAAGGAGGTCAAGAGGTATCCCAAGATCTGGCTCAACAAATAGTTTAGGCTTATGCATTTTCTCCAAAGAATTGATGGTGTATTTAGTGTACCTGCAGTATGCTCAAAGAAATTAGCATAAACGTCCACAGATACAGTGATAAGATTTTGGAGTTGGTAAATTACAAGAAGATGGAAATACTATAAGTTAAGGGCTCCAGCCCACTTGCAAGTGTATAAATGACTTCCATAGTTACCAATTTAATGAAGTCATAATCTCATCTTAAGCCAGCTTTTACAGCTCCATGTCATAATTTTGAATTTAAGAATAGCAAAGGGGTCTAAGAAAATTTATCCAATGGCAAAAATTTTAAGACCTTGTGTGGGAAGCAGCTAGAAATAAACTCATCCTAGCTATAGCTATTAGAAATTTAAGCTGATCATGCCAGTGTGATACTATTAAATACCAAATAGGATTTCTATCATATGTCAAGACAAAATTCATAATTGGATATCAAAATAACTACAACAAAAAATTATTAATATAAAGAAAATCATTCACCTCTGAGATTGAAAACTTTATCCTCACAAATGTGAATCATGCAGGAGAACTTTGTTTAGTATGTATATTCTAAAACAAGTTTTCATGTAACAGATAATTACTTTGTCAATCTGACGAGTGATCCTCTATCGAATTTACATATCACTCTAAATGCTTTATTAATATGATTAAAAAAAAATCATAAGTAAAATATCATTACAATAGACTATTAACAATTTGAGATGCCAGAAAAGTCAAATGAATCAATCATTTGTTCACAGTGGCGCTAGGCTACTTGTAGAATATGGGTAACTGAGGAGAAATACATATATTAACATGTCTATGCTGGAATGACAATGTTAAGGTCAGCAAGTTGAAAAATGTAGATGAATAAAAAAAACTGAGAAAAAAGAAAACACTCTTGAGAGCCTTGAGAATTGGGATAGCACCAACTAGGAGAATGAGGCAAGGAAAAATAAAGATGATTAAAAAATGTACAAAAAAGAAAGTATATTTTGCAAGTATTTATATTTCACAACAGATAATTTCTATCTTTAAACCTTTAAGCCCCTCTCCAATTTATTGCAATCCCTAGAGATTCCTTTCCAAACATCACAATACATAAGCTCACCCACCTCTCCTTTACAAGCCCCTCTGACCCAAGCTCCAAACCTTTTCTCCTATCAAGACCATTCATATTTGACATTCTTATAGACTTAGACCTACATCCTTAATCTCAAAGCACACATATCATCTTGAATAGGCAAAGTGGATATGGTGTTCTTAAATATTGTTTCACAATACCTCAGAATAGTTTTCCAAGGTAATGGAAACCTCAATCAACATTGGAAACACATAAGAAGAGGCAACGGATTGAGGAACAGAAGTCTTAAATTAGAATGTATCATGTCTCCACCATGTGATCTATTGATCACAACATGGAGATGCATTACCAGTGGAGCACCAGAGCCCAAGAGAAAGTAATATTTAGGGCAGATTCAACATGGAAGCTGCATAACAAGCACCAAAGGCAATACATTATGGTAATCTTAAACATAAATGTAGAATATCATACTACAAGGCTACTAGTACCAAATTAAAAGGTAGAAAGCCTCAAGTAAATACCTCCACCTCTAAGTAGACTCAACATGTCATTGACTCGTTTAAATTGTTAAACAGAAAGACTCAAAGCATTCATCACCAAAAGATTAAGAGGACCGGCCCATCACCTTCCCCCCTTAATCTGCTTTTCTATTTGTTGGACAACAATGTTCAAGGTGACTAACAAGATTGAGATTCAACACTCTTTCTCTAAGGGGATATACTACTATTTCTGTGGATGTTGACAATACAAAACTCTTAACTTCTGTTTGGCTTAGGATTCAAACACTTTTTTTTTTTTTTTTGAGATTTCAGATTCCCTAAAACCTTGTTTGATTGAGTTATTGTAAGTATATTTAAACAATTTTTTTTTAAAAATAATTGAATTTAAATTTGTGACGAAACAACAATACAATAAAAACCTCATTTTCCTTGACTTCTACGAAAGGATTCTTAATCAACTTTTTTAAAAACTTGCTTTTCTCTCTTTGCTTCTCCTATTGGATGGGTTAAATGGTTCAACCAAAATATTTACTATTCAGAAGTAGAAATTTTACATAAATAAGAAGATTCACCAATTCAGATCATAACGAGCCGTTCATTCATGATAACACTAGTAATAATAAATTAACAACAGGAGTAAATTGCAGCATAAATGAAAGGTCTTCATAAATTAGTATTCTTACCTAAGATGAGATTTTAAGATGGTGAACAAGAAACAAATTAATTAAAAAAAGTTCACTTTGACTCCGAAAAAGATAACATACTGGTCTTTGTTAGAGCTCATGGACAATAACTTTGGCTGCGCAGTTGGATCTGGAAGTTCATTCCTGAACCTGCAAGAGGGAAATGCAAATGAACGAAACGACCACATCAAAAGAAAATAAAGTTGAGATTTTTCAACAAGGTCGAGATATGCAATTTAACGAATCGCAAGAAAATAAGCACAT
Organism: Tinospora cordifolia; assembly: GCA_030144865.1. Lineage (NCBI taxonomy): Eukaryota > Viridiplantae > Streptophyta > Magnoliopsida > Ranunculales > Menispermaceae > Tinospora > Tinospora cordifolia. The sequence continues at coordinate 6,917 of JAJIYU010015435.1, forward strand.
AGTTAAGCTATGGAAAGAATCTTTTAAGAGACTTGAGAGCTTTAAAGGAAAGTAACTGAAAAGAAAAAAATCAGAAAATATTTTAAAATGGAAAATAAATTCTTGGCCATTAAACATATGTGCGTGCAACACACGTGCGCGCGAGCACATACATACGCATGCAAGCATACACACGAACACACAAATGAGTTTGTAAAACACATTTATAAGTGTATGATGAATAATAAATCAAGGGTCACTATATCTCTAGTATGGAGCATACTTTATATGGAATGAGAAACAATATATTGATGCTACAAAGTGGCATATCACTGTTGTTTATATCGACATATGAACCAGTTGTCCTTGAAGTCCTTACTACACTGGTATGGGGAGTACCACGATGCAATTACAAGTCATGATTAAATGCAATGAATCACAAAAGACATAATTTTCACAATTACCAAAGCATAAGGAATATTCGAAAATATGTGGCTTTAGAATGCCATCGGTTACTAGAAATGAACGACGAAGAAGATAATCACGCTCACTTCAATAAGAAGCTTTCTTTCAAACATGAAAACCTAACAGCCAAATAAATAAAGATAATATTCGATTGTTAATAAATGCTGAAAACAAAATAAATACACTCACTTCAACTTGCACAAGAACGTTGTTGGTTTCTTCAACCGGTTCTCAATCCTCTCTCCGCTCAAAAATGGCGTAGTTCTCTTCTCCCCCATTCGCGATCCCACCATAGAACCATGCCCCTTCAACCCTGAAGACAGCATCTGAGTCCTATGCAACACAGTGTTTTGTGAATCCTTTATTAGCTGTCTATGCTTCTCTTCCTGCCTATGCTTCTCATACTCTCTTTTCTTCCGCAACCTCCTCTCTTCCTCCGTCTCAACTCTACCTGCAGGTCCATTAGGCATTGGAAGGGCTTTTCCAGTAGGAACTTGCACTCCAGATGCCTTCAGCTGTTTAGGTGGAAGCCCATGTCTTGAATAACCCGACTCTCGCAAACCACCAGTACTAGAATCCTTTGGTCCTCTCTGGTGCCCTTCGGGCCTGCTTTCTTTTGTGGGAGGAACAGATGAAGAAGAAGAAAGTGGTGGCGGCGGGGGTGGTGGCAATGACGGAGGTGGCACAGATGGAGGAGGTGGTGGAGGAATAGAAGAATTGGGAGGCGGAGAAGATGGAGGTGGTGGGGGTGGCAGGTCTTGTGATGATGGGGGCGGCGGTGGCGGGGGCACTGGATGAGAATTGAATTGGGAATATTGGGAAGATGGATAATACATGGAAGGTGGTGGGGGTGGTGGTGGTTGTTGTTGCGAATTCACTGAAGAAGGAGGCACGGGAGCCATGTAAGGAGGATATTGTTGCTGTTGTTGTTGATGATGATGTCTTGAATGTGGTGGAGGAGCATAATGGTGGGAAGATGAGCCATAACCACCATGATTAACATTAGAATTTGGATGAACTTGGCTATAATTCGATGGATAAGATGACAGTGGTGGCGGAACCGACGACTGAGATCCACCACCACTACCGCCACCACCACCGCTACCACTACCACCAGAAAAACCCTGGTTCTGAGAATACTGGTTGCTTCTAGAATGTGGAGGAGGAGGAACAGGGTTTTGATTCGGAGGCCCGAACGAAGATTGTGGAGGGTACGACCTATACGACGCCATTGCTAATCACATAAACAAAAACTCTCTCTCTCTCTCTCTCTCTCTCTCTCTCTCTTTCTCTATATATATATATGTATTTATATATATGTATGTACCAATCTCTATCTCTTGTTTGCTCCTGAGCTTTTGATCGATCTTACTATCATCCGAATTATGGGTATATTTATCAAAAAAATAAATCTGCCAATTGCAAGTGTTTAAGGCCAAACCTAGTTTGAAAAAAAACCCTAATAGCAGCGCAGCGCCGGTAATTTGTCAAATTCTTCATTCTTGAAAAACCCTAGAAAGTATCTGAATCGCGGCAATTGGATTCATCACGAAGAGATATTACAGAAAAGAGGACTGAAATCTGAAAAAGGAAGATGTAATCGATAAGAACGAGGAAAAAATGAGGGATTTTTTTGAAGGGTTTTTCAGAGATTACGATGAAGAGCTCAGCTGACGACGATCAGTGGTGGCCTTTTTTTTTTACTTCTTGGTTTACGTTTAGTTTTAGCGTGTCGCAATATAATGATGGTAACGGCCGAAACGTTTCCGATGGTTTTGCTGTTTCGGGTCCGTGGGTCTTTATTTTGTTTATTTATTTTCTTTAATTGGAGGGAGGGATTTTTTTGGTTTGAGCTCCCTAGAAGAGTTGATTAATTTGAAACACCTCCTTAATTTTTGGGAAAAAGCTAAAGATAATCCCTTCTCGTTTTGTCATTGCTAATGGAAGGGATTAATAAGATAAATAAAATTAAATTGCAATCAGTTGTGTATTCTTTTTGTATTATATATATATATAAATTATATATACCAAAATTAAGCTTGACTAATTTGATATTGAAATAAAGATTCCCGGAAGTAAGTACAATCTCATTAAAAAAAAAGAAAAGAAAAATAGAAGCACAACTCAAATAAATTAGATAAGGAAGAATAACAATAGAATTGATTATTATTATTATTATTATTTAATTTATAAATTTAAAGTGTACATTACCCACATATATTATCAGATTACTTGGGATCATTTTAACATTTTTTTTGTTATAAAATCTTTTAATTTTTTAAAGGAAGAAAAGGCTTATCAAATCATTGATTTTATTCTTTAAAAGAATTTGGAGAATAAATGCTACTTATTTATTTCTTATTTTGCAATAGAATTACTTAGTATAAAAGACTAGGGAAAAGTAGAGAGAGCTTAACAATGTATTAAAAAAAAAACATATCAATTAGATTTATTGAAGATGAGAGTCTTCATGCAGTAAAAGAAAAGGATATTAAAACGAACATTGTAATTAAATTTTTTATATGATAATACTTACAATTATTAGATAAATAAGTAATATGCATGTGTAAACTCTTTTATTTTGTTAGTAGTTCTTAATAAAGATTTGTGAACAATTTGTTAATCTATCTCTCAATTTTATCATTCATATAAATGGCCATGATGAAGAGTGTTAGTTATTGGTCAACAATGTACAGACCAATTAAGCTTTTTATCTTAGATCAATGTTAATTCGCCTTTTGCAAATCTTCTTGTTTATTATGATAAAAATACAAGAGATGGTATTGTTAAAGGTCGAGGAACAGGCAGAGGTCATAGGCGATAAAACAATTAGAGGATATGTAACAACTAATCTTGGCATTTTGGCAATTAGTAAGGAATGCAAAGGTAAGAAAAAGTTAATTGTTAAAAAGGTTAATCCTCTTATCCTATATTCTTTCCTACTCACCCACACCCTTCCCACATTTATTCTTCTTTAGGGATGACAATTTGTGATATAAAACAATAACCCGATTCAAATACGATACAAAATTAACGAGTTTAAGTTTGACATAAATTAGTTTGGATCAAAATAGGTTAAACATGATTAGATACGACTAAATTTGAGTCATAAATAAGTTAACTTCATAAATGTGAAAATAACATGTTTAACACGATTATGGATAAATTAAGAAATAAATTAATTTAAAATTAATATATTTATTATTCTGTTGAAAATATAATTTTTATTATTTTTTAAATTTAATTTATTTTTAATATGTTATATATTTTATTAATATTTTATAAAATTATTTTAAAAATTGATTGTAAAAAGTTAAGTAGATTATATACAGGTACAAGATTATGACATGATTATGACATGACTCATGTAAGACACGATTTTTTATATAATATAATTCATTTACAACATAACCCATTTATAGCATGATGATACGAATTACTACCTATATTATTCTTCCTATCTCCTTTCGAGCCTTTAGTTCTGCTCCATCTCATTTGATTTCATCATTTGTTTTTTTTATCAACATTCTCACAATTTTAGTCATGATGGGAATCTTACTTAAGATCTGTCACCTGTTAATTATAATGTTTTTCCATCTTCTCATTCTAATTAGAGATTCTCATCAAAGTCATCTCCCTCAGCACCTTTTCCCACTCATTCTATGCAAATAAGATCTTGAAACAACATCTTCAAACCCAAAACTTATGCTTTTTATCCATGCAACACCTATTTCTTTTTTTGCCATTTTTTTGCTCAAGCGGCTGTCACAGTTCTTAAATGATATAATACTGAGGAATGCATTACTTTGATTAATACCATCACGTGGACATCAGCTCCTTATTAGCCAAACATGATTATCATTGCTTGCAAGTGGGTTTTTTTGAACTAAGTATAATCTAGATGGGTCTATATCCAAGTGCAAAGCAATATTTGTGTCAAAGGGCATTCATCAAGCTCCTGATTAGGACTTTTTTTAATTCACGAAGACAACACAACCACTAGGACATCACCAAACAAACAAAAAAACCTGTAGAGGCGTTACCAAGGAGGGACAAATTGATCGACATATAGAACCTTCCATTGAGTAGTAGGAGCCGAGTTAGTTTAGAACAATAAGTTAGCTGGACCATCTAATACTTCGTTCCCTTCCTAGAGGATATGTTGAAAACGAATGACCCAAGAACCAGCAAGGGGGTGCTGGCAGTCAAGAACATGCCTAGCTAATGGGTGAAACTCTATGTTTTCCTATTGAATAATGAACTCTATGTTTTCCTATTGAATAATGATTAAAGTTGTTAGAGAATGTGTAACACTCCATATTTTAATTAGACAAGTAAATTAATTTAAATAGAAATAAATAAGTATAAATATACATATTTGTATGGACTATGTATATATATATATATATATATTAATTATATACATGTATTAAAAATACACATTACGTATATAAATTAATTGAAATAAATAAATGTGTAGAAATTAATTAAATTAAATTACTTAACTTAAGTTAAGGTATAAGCATGAATAATGGGGGTACAAATAAAACAATTGGTTAATATATATATGAATAAAATGAGATGATAAGTTGGGATACATGTATTAATATAATATTGATTTATATATATATATATATATGTGGGGTGTGTAAAAGTTGATGGGACTTGATAATATAATAGTCATATATATATATATATATATATATATATAGATGAACTAAGGGTATAAGTTGGAGCAAATAATCTATATATAGATTTAAATGGGTGTGTGTGACGGCTGGTATGCACCCAAATTAGTGGGCATGTGATCTAGTATGTAATAAAATTAGTGGGTATGTGATTAAGGGCAAGTTGGTTAAATGACAAAATATATATATGGACAAATAAATCACGGGTTGGTTGTACTCTGCCTCAAGCTATTCGATTTTGCTTTTACTTTGCAACTCCAAAACATGAATTGGCTACAAAACCAAAACGAAGGGAAAAGAAAAGGGACGGAGAAAGGAAAGTCTGTTTTTTCTTCAAATTCGACGTATAGGTAAATTGTTTCTCCAAATTTTAGTTACAAAAATGCTATATAAGTTGAGTACTACAATCTTAGAGGTGTAATTTTTACTATAGACGGTGTTTTATAGTTGTACCAAAAAAATTGAGTATTTTTTTACAGTGAGTAAAACTCAACAAAAATTATACGAAAACATTCCTAGTGATAAGTAGATCCTAGATATATAGTTAGATTGTGCTAGTTTATCTTGTTGATTTTAAAATAAATACCTAAAGTTTTATAACCTTTGGATAGGCTTTTGGGTATGCTAAACTCAAATAAAACTCTG
>JAJIYU010015436.1:0-12667 GCA_030144865.1 Tinospora cordifolia
AATTTACATATTTATTCAATTTCATGTTTAATTATTAGTAAATAAATAAATTATAAATAATACATTACAAAATTTAAAAATTATTTATTATATCATAATTAATTATATAATAATTAATTAAAATTAATAAATTATAAATTATTTTACTGATCATTAGTAAATAAATAGTATATAAAATTTAAATACATTAAAATATGTTTATTTTAAAAAATAAAGAATAAAAATAAGTCTAAAATAATAAAATTCAATCATATAAAAATAAATAAAATAACTAAAAATTTTAAAATAATTAAATTTATAACTTAACAAATATAATTTCAATAACAAATTTTTAATCAAAATTATAACTAAATTAAAAAAGAAAACTATTGATTTTAAAAATCAAAAAATTATAAAAGAAAACTGCACCAATACACCAGCGCCATGATTTTGGCGTTGGGATGAAGCAACCTAGCGCGAAAATCTTCCAACCCAGCGGCCAGCGCCATGGGTTGGAGAAGCCCTAACAGAACAACAGAACAGTTCATAGCAGCAGAACAGTTCATGACAACATTCATTTTTCTGTGCATTAGTTGATCAGAATATATCAATAGTTGTGGTCCATTTAGTTAGTTGTTAGTCAACGGCTTAGATTAACTCAGGAGATGTATAAATCCTCCGTACAGTTCATGAAACAAGGCAATGAAGAATCATTTTTTGATTCAGTTTGTTCAGTTAATCAGAAAAAGTTTAACCACCTCTTCTAAATTCTCTTTTTCTGTTTTCCTGTTCGTTCTCTGTTTCTGTTTTTCAGTTTCTGTTCTGTTTCAGCTTTTTCTTTCTTATTCCATTCTTCATTGAATCATCTCCTGTCACAGCTCATTTTCTATCACAGTAAAACCATCTCTGTTTTCTGTGAATCAAGATTTTTCCTGCTCATCTTCTTTTTAGTTTACATGGTATCAGAGCACTCTTGGCAAACGTCATAATGGCATCAAGCTTCTCAAACTCTCAAGATTCTGGAGCTCACTCGGACTCTGGTGCTTTCACGCCTCTGTCAAATGTTGATTTTCAGTCGTTGGCAAGATCTCTCAATTTCAATCTGCCAATCAAGTTAGATAAATCAAACTATGTCAATTGGAAAGCTCAAGTCATTGTTGCAATCAGAGCTTTGGAATTGGATCATTTCATATCTGGTAAAGTCTCTCCACCTCCTGTTGTTATTGAAAAGTTTGATGAAAGTGGTGGTGTTGTTGAAACACAAGTCAATCTTTAAAGCTTGGAAAAGAGCAGATCAGTTGTTGTTATGTCGGTTGTTCGCTACAATTAGTGAGTCAATGACTGGTCAAGTTATCATTCCAAGTCTTCACATGAGATTTGGTCTATTCTTGAAAAACGGCATGAACAACTCTCGGTGAGAGTGATGCAATTGAAGCATGAAGCTCAGAATCTGAGGAAAGAAAACATGTCTATCAGTGATTACATGTTGAAGATCAAGTCACTTGGTGACGCTATCAAAGCTACAGGCCAAGACATAAGTGAGCATGAGTTGACTGCAAATGCACTAAATGGATTAGGCCATGAGTATGATCCTATAGTTGTGCTGATCTCACATAATATTAGATCAACTACCTTTCAAGAAGCACACTATACATTGATCATACAGGAACAGCGGATCAGCCAACTGAATACAGTTTCACAGATAAGGTTGTCCAATACTTCTGCTAATCTAGCACAGGTTAATGCAAATCTTGCTACGCGAGGTGGTTTTTCTAATAGAGGCAGAGGTCGTGGAAGAGGAAGGAATGGAAGGCAACAGATCTACTGTCAGTTATGTCAAAAACGTGGTCATGGTGCTCTTAAGTGCTACAAGCATTTTGATTAATCTTGGAATGGTTCACAGACTGTCAAGAAGACACAGGAAGCTTCGTCAAATGCTTCTTTCTATCAGTCATCTAGTGCATCATCCAATCAAGCAAATTGTCTTCAACATTCAGCAATGACTGCAACTCCTGAAATGATAACTGATCCTGCATGGTATGTTGATAGTGGAGCAACAAACCATGTTACTCCTGATTTAACTAATCGTGCTTCAAGTTCTAAGTACAAAGGAAAAGAAAAGCTAGTAGTTGATAATGGTAAACTTCTATCCAGAAATCATATTGGCTCATCTTCCATACATAATAGGATTAATCCAATTTCGTCTATCAAACTGATTAACATTCTTCATATGCCTGAAATCAAGAAGAATTTACTGAGTATCTCGAAATTGATTCAGGAAAATCATATAAAAATTGAATTCTTTGATGATGTTTGCGTCTTTGAGGACAAGATTACGGGGAAGCAGTTATTGCAAGGTCTTCTCAAGGATGGCCTGAACATGCTCCATCTTACAACTAAGCCACAAATCAATGGCGACGCCTCCATTACTGATAGTAATTCCATCACTCCTTTGTCTTCCGGTTCATGTTTTCTTGCTCAATCAATTAAGTTTGATAATGGTGTACTTCCAAAACGTGATGGTATAGCAAAACTGTGGCACTCACGTTTAGGGCATCCTTCTATATCTGTTATTAAACATCTCCTTAATAAAATGAATGTTGCTGGTTCATTTGACTATTCGTTTTTTTGACTCATGCAAAATTGGTATAATGCATCAATTACCTTTTTCTTCTCACACTATAACAACCACTAAACCTCTAGAAATCATACTGATATTTGGGGGCCCCTCACCAGTACTATCAACTTATGGTCATCGTTACTACATCATATTTGTTGATGCATTCCCTCGTTTTTCTTGGTTGTTCCCTATCAAACTCAAATCTGATGCAGTATCTGTATTTATCAATTTTAAGAAAGTTGTTCAACTGGAATTTGATTGTAAAATAAAAGCCCTTCATACTGATATCGGGGGAGAATTTACAGCATTCATTCCTTTTCTACAAGCTAACGGAATTCAAATGTGTTTCTCATGTCCTTATACGCATCAGTAGAATTATATACCAGACAGAAAACACTGTCATATTGTAGAAACGGGATTGACCTTATTAGCTAATGCTCAATTACCTCTTCAATTTTGGACAGCTGCTTTTGAAACTGTTGTTATATCGATCAATTCACTTCCTTCTTCTACATTAAACATGTTATCACCATTTGAAAAACTCCATCATAAACAACCTGATTACTCTTTTCTTCGAGCCTTTGGATGCAGATGTTTTCCTTATCTTCGATGTTATTCCAATCACAAGTTTGAATTTCATTCTTCCAAATGTGTTTTTCTTGGTTACAACAAATCCCATAAAGGTTATTTGTGTCTTCATTCTTCTGGTAAAGTATATATTTCTAGACATGTTCTTTTTAATGAGAATGAATTTCCTAATCAGAGTTTATTTTCACAACAGAAAATATCTTCCTCACATTTTATTTTTGCTCCTTATACCAATCTCACCTATATTTTCGTCACAATCCTCATCAGACTTATCAGCTTCTTCTCACAGTCTTTCTCAAACACAATTGACGCCTGATTCTCTTCAATCCTCTCAATCTCAGTCTTCTAATTCTGTGCCTAATTCCCCTCCTATTTTACCTGTCTCTTTGCCTTGCCATTCTATGCAAACTTGTTCCAAAAGCGGCATTTTGAAACCAAATCTGTTCAATGCCATTTTTTCACCTGGTATTGATCTTGAACCTACTTCAGTAAGGGAGATTATTGCAGACTCAAAGTGGTCTTCAGCTATGCAAGAAGAGTATAATGCCTTGATTCAAACTAAAATTTGGTCATCAGCACCTAAGACTGATAACGTGAATATTATTGGGTGTAGATGGGTCTTTCGAACCAAATTCAATTCAGATGGTACAGTTAGTCAATATAAGGCTAGATTGGCAGCAAAGGGGTTTCATCAAACTCCTGGAATAAACTATTTTGATACTTACAGTCTTGGAGTTAAGGCCTCCACTATTGGAGTTATTTTCTCTCTTGCCGTGTCACAAGGTTGGGACAATCAACAAATTGACGACAACAATGCTTTCCTCAATGGTGGTCTTAGAGGAAGAGGTGTATATGCATCAGCCTGAAGGTTTTATTAGCAATTCAAATCCATCAATGGTGTGTTGAATTCATAAGGCATTGTATGGTTTGAAACAGACGCCTCGTTCTTGGTACAACAAGCTAAAATCTGCTTTGCTCAGCTGGGATTTTGTGAATTCCAAATCTGATGTATCTCTGTTTATTAGAAAATCTTCTGGTTCATATACTCTAATTCTCATATATGTAGATGATATCCTCATAACTGGCAACAACCCATCAGAAGTGCAGAAGGTTATTGCACAGCTTGATGTTGCATTTGCTCTCAAAACTTCGGGATCTGGTAATTACTTTCTGGGTTTAAAATTTTATAAAACTCCTACTGATTTGCATTTGACCCAATCTAAGTATATCTCTGATATTCTGATCAAGACTAATGTGAAGGACCACAAACCATGTGTCAGTGTCACACCTATTAGTTGTGGTACTGAGCTGTGTACTGAAGGAGAACCATTTAGTGATCCGTCTCTATATAGAAGAGTGATTGGTATGCTTCAATACCTCACCAATACAAGACCTGACATCTGTTACATTGTAAACAAGTTGAGTCAGTTTCTGTCCTCCCCAACTGTGGATCACTGGACAGCATGAAAACGAGTATTGAGATACTTGAAGGGTACAAGAACTTGTGGCCTATTTTTCAACCTTCACAGTCATTACCTTTGGAAGCCTTTAGTGATGTAAATTGGTCATGTTTAATTGATGAACGAAAATCAACAACTGGTCTTTGTGTAGTGTATTTTTGGAAGGCAACTTGATTACTTGGGGATCAAAGAAACAATCAGTTGTTGCTCGAAGTAGCACAAAAGTTGAGTACATGGCACTTGCTGCCACTCCTGCATAAATTATTTGGCTTCAGTCATTGCTTACAGAACTTGGTGTTTCCTTCCCTTGTCCTGTGCTTTAGTGTGATAATACTAGGGCTACCTCTCTTGCCAAGAATCCTATGTTTCATTCTCGTACCAACATATAGAAGTTGATGTTCATTTTGTTAGAGATCGCATTGCTGCTGGTCTTCTAGATGTGCGTTATATGTCTACAGCAAATCAGATTGTAGATGTCTTCGCTAAGCCATTGTCAACTGCTGTCTATTTACATTTTGTATCCAAACTGAACATTTTACACTCTCCCATGTTCTATTTGAGAGGGGATGTAACAGAACAACAGAACAGTTCATGACAACATTCATTTATCTGTGCATTAGTCGATCAGTGTATATCAATGGTTGTAATCCATTTAGTTAGTTAATAACCAACAGCTTGGATTAGCTCAGGAGATGTACAAATACTCTGTAGTGTTCATGAAACAAGGCAATGAAGAATCATTTTTGATTCAGTTTGTTCAGCTAATCACAGAGAGTTTAACAACCTCTTTTGAATTTTCTTTTTCTATTTCTCTATTCTTTCTCTGTTTCTGTTTTTGTAGTTTTGTTCTGTTTCAGCTTTTTTTTTTTTTTTTTTTTCTTTTTCCATTCTTCATTGAATCATCTCGTGTCATAGTTCAGTTTCTGTCACAGTAAAACCTTCTCTATTTTCTGTGAATCAAGGTTGTTCCTGCTCATCTTCTTTTTAGTTTACAATTTCATGCACCAAAAATCTTAAAGAGCTCGTAAGGGTTCTATATGCCAAGGATTTTGCTCATAACTTCTCTTTTAAAATGATAGGAAAGAAATTTTGTTTAAAAATTAAATTTTAGAAAATTGCTTTAAAAATTTATGCCACCTAATTTGTTAATTTTTTTAAAGTACTCTTAAAAAATTATAACACTGTTTGTTATTACTTTAAAAAAAGGTTTTTATTGCAAATTGACAACTTACCCTCATTATAAAAAATAAATATTTTTAAACAATAATTGAAATACGAGTGTAATGAACACAATAGTGATTAGTTTAGACACAAATTGAAAAGCAGTAACGAAGAAAAGATTGCCATTTGAAAGCACATTTAATTATTTATTAGGCCTTCAGTTCCTCCAATGTTAGCTGCGGAATCCCGAGATGTCGACCCAGAAAAAATAATCAAAGTTAAAACAACAGCAGAATTCTCAAAGAAATAAGTAAGGATGCATTTTAAGAAGAGATCTACAGCCCACTTGCGGTAGTAATAGAACCAGATTCTTAACAAACAAACGAAACCCAAGACTACTATAGTTACTAACAACAACATTTCAATGATGACAGAAGAGGGATGCCGAGGCCACCCACCCCTGCCACATTTGTGCAGCTTTCAATGGCCATTGGAAACTGAACCATTCTTGCAAACAACAGCATTGTTGCTGGGGGCGGAGATTTCATCCTTAGCCTTCTTGCCATAGTATCTTCGATAGAGGGAATCAACACGCGTGAGATAAAATGTTCCAGGAGATAGAACACTTCTATCCTCACTGGTCACAAAGTCTTTTCCCCCATAACGGTGCTCCATTAACTGCAGCGTTTCAACAAACTTTTCGGGAGAAACCTGTACATAAGAGCACCACAAATTTAACAAGGAAGTTGGAAGCGTAGATAGAAACATCATTGAAAAGCAAAATTTCGCAAAGAATTGGAGGTGTACCTCGTGTCTTGATTTCAACTTCCCGGAGACATTCATTACATTTACAATGTTTGACAAGCTGAAGGGATGTTGACCTTCAGACAGACGGAATGAGAACATTGTTGAAGTTAGACCACTCCCATAAGAGAACATTATTACCCTCTTACCATCCTGTACACATTAAATTATCATTTTTGCCAAGGAAAATGTCAGTGGCTCGCATTTATCTTTAAACTGCCAATTAACAATATTGGGTACATTACCAGGGCGGCGTGCTTGTTGTGAATAAGTGATGCAAATGCTGCATAAAGTGATGCTGTGTACATGTTGCCAACTTGCTTTGGCAGCAAAGTGGTTGGTTGCACCTTCGCATCATACAGAAGCTTTGCAACTTGTTGAGATGCCTGCAGATTTAGGGTACTAGAGTAAATAAAAGACATGAAGATCCCACAATAATAATTGGAAGAAAAAAAACCAACAACTAGGCAAAATAAAAATTAAAAAGAAACAAGGCCATATAATGGAGCCACCTTTTCCAGATCCCGGTTAGAGTAACTCTCGTCACCAGACAAAGTTGAAAATGGTGCCAGCTTTTCCTTAGCAGCCTCGTCAACGGAACTGACAAATAGAATTCAAAAGAAAATATGATCACTCAAATGTTAACTTGCACATATTCATCAAATAAACAATGAAGCTGAAGCATCGTAAGAAAGCAATTTGGAACTGATCTAGTACTTAAAAAAATTATATCAACTGGAACAAATCAACAATAGGCAACCTGGCATTCCTCAAAAAGTCAATGAAGTACAACCGAGCAAAGCTTTTCTGTACAAGCTGCAGCAACAGTTAAAAGAACAAGTGAACATACTAATTCCTCCAAACTTCCACTGAAATCAATAATTGAGAGGGAGTTTTTTTTTTTTTTTTAATTGCAACACCTTGTTATATGGGGAATGAAATACAAAGTAGTCTGCATCAGAAATTGAAAATTGCTTTCCTTGAAATTTCTCAAACCTGCACACAAGCAAGCTCCAGAAGTAAGAATATATGAACTAAATTATAGAGATACATAGAGAAACCCTGTAATTCAGTACCACTTACTTAGAGCACAATCGTTTGTAGCAAGAATCAAGTGCCATGAGATAACAAGTTTGTGAAAGTTTTCCATCCACAACCTGCAATAAAGTGAGAACAGATAAACAGTCATGGAAAACAAAAAATTACAAATCAATTTAACAATTGTCATTACTTTAACAAAGACGAACAACTAACATGGAGTTTTCTTAATTATGAATAACATTATTTGACCAAAATAAGAATTAAGTTGTTCGAGCTCTTAAACAAATTTGTGTTGCATTAAGCACGATTTCCACAGAACACCTAATTTATTGTTCTTCCATGGAGAAAGTTACAGATTTGGCAGCTAGTTTTTCAATAGAAAAGCAATGAAACACAAAAATAATAATCATATGCGTTGGATCTTCCTCTTTCCATCACTTGGCTGGTAAAAGGAAAACCAAGTTTTGACAAAAATAATAATGGAGAGAACCAAGTCATTTAACTGACATATCAACCAAGCCTAATTCCAAAACTACAGATTGACCAGATGAATCCCTGTCATTAAATTTCTTTAGGACCATATTTTCTCTACATCACATGCACCAATATTTCAGTTAAAATAAAATAAAATAAAAAGTACTCTAAAGTATTAATAGCACACTCATACTCTTAACAACTAAAATCTCTCCACACCTACTATACAAAATAATATAAAAATAATAGCAATAATTTGACAAAAGCATACCGGGTATTCACTTGCAAGATTTGGCTTGTAAAAGTCATATGCATGAGACATGTGGGACCCCCTAAACTTGCTTTCGAATGCAATTGGAGCATCAGGCCCAATCAACATAGCAATAGCAGCTGCTCCTCCAGTAGGCCGCGCAGGCCCTTCAGCATATACCTGAAACAAAGAAGCTACAGGTCAGCACATAGAGGCAACTTGCTTTGTAAATGCCACACATGCAATGTGTACTCAAATAATGGAAATAGAATATGGCATATGCAATACATTAATCACATTGCTAAGGCATAGCATGCTCATGAGAGCCGTATACTCTCTGCTCTTTAGGCTGACTGATTTACAGCCTATTTTCTGATGAGAAAATTATAAATTGACAACTGGATACAAAAGAAAGGAAAATGCTACCAGTTAGAGGAAAAAAAAAATCCATACCGCACTATCTGTGCACACTACTAGACCATAGCGCCCATCCCAAGAACTACTCTCCACCCAATTCACAACATTGAACAAGGCTGCAGTTCCTCCATAGCAAGCATTTGTGGAGTCAACACCTTCAATATCAGTGTTACCATGTTCCTGCTTGTTTTACAAGAGAACATTAGCAAAAGATTCAGATAACCCCACCATGAGAACAAAAAAATGGAGCCATAAAAAAAGTGACAACAAACAACATTTATAGAGTCAAATAGCTAAAAAAAAACAATTCCAGCGTTTGTTGCCCAATGTCAATATAAGAAAGGTGCACATAAAACAGTATATTCAAATGCTCCCCACTGCATCTAGGGAAAAAATGTTGCTTTGTGTTCTTAAGCTGATTCAAAAAGCACTTCCAAATCCCAAGACTCCAATTTGGATATATAAATTAGCTGTAACATCTTATTGCAGACGGCAACAATCGCAGATTCCAGCTAAGAATGTCACCTTTGGTAACTTGGTGACAACTCTAGTTTAAAGGACTCTATTGACTCTCCAAGGAAAATTCAACAATGCATATACTTTTCCAAAGTGGTGAAGTGCTTGTATATACTGAGTTCTAAACATAAGAAATAAAAACAATCAAATTCAAGACTCATAAAAGAATCAATACTACCTCAAATATTTGCATCAGGAAGGTCTTTATGGACTTGCTTTTGTCTATCACAGTTTCACTGCCAACTTCCAGCCGACCAATTTGCTTAGGATCAATTGCATATTTGTCAAGGAGCGAAGTAACTGCTGTTAAACTGGGAAAAGAAAAATAGTGGTTAAAAAAATCAAATGCTTGCATTACCAAATAAATCCTAATTAAGCCTCAGAAATGCAGCACGTCCTTTAACAATCATATATTGATTGTTCAATGCTCATACTAACTAATGTACTAATGCGCAAGAGAAGAACAGTGGAAAATGGATAAAAATTACCTCATTGAGATGACATCTTCTGACTCAGAACAAAATGCCATGCAGTCTTGCCCAAGTCCAATTGTGTATTTTCCTTTGCTTGCACCATCATGGGCCTCCAGTGCTTCCTACAGTTTTGAACAAGAAAATAAACGATTAACATAGATGGCATTTCCAGTACTATAGTTTGCTGCTCTTTTATCACAGAGAAATCTATGTCAAAAGGTACTCAAGACACCAAAGAGTTGAAAAAATGATTATGTGAAGCAACAAATCCCCTGTCAAGTAAATACACACTCGAAAATCATCGTCAAATGAGATAAGTATAACGTGAAAATCTTTCTTCAATAATGACTAGTGTAACTTCAGTTATCTAATTATTTCAATGATGAAAGGTTTGATGTCAATGCATGTTTCAATCGTACTATTAAGTGAGTCTTATGAGCATCACAGGCAAACCCTCAGATTGAAAAGGAAAGAGAGCAGCGATAAGACCATGATAATTGAAGCAAATATAATCTAAACTATGAAGAATATCTGAATGTTTTGTTTCTATCATTAGTAAAACATTTAAAACTCCCTAACCCATTTATTCCATTGCAAATCTCTTCTAGATTACAAGATCTTAAAATCCCAAAAGAAATTCAAAAAGGGAGAAAATATCTAGAGGTAGCATCAGAATATCTGTTAAAACAAATAAATATATAACTAAATCAACTTGATGCCTCAAATTAGCATCAAATTAACAACCAAGCAAAAGTCCTTCGAGGAGTTGAAACAGGTAAAAGTAAAAGTTTATCCACCCACCACGTAAATATTTTATACAATATGCATATACTTATTGAAAATGCCTTTAATATTCTCAAAAAGGCTCCACCGTCTTACAATAACTGTAGAGGACCATGATCTTATCCAAAGATAAACAGCAGGAGACTACACCAAGCTTAATCATTCATGAGTTGATCCCACAGCCTAATGCTCCAAGTGTGTTACACACATTACGGATACATCCAATGTTTAAGCAGTTGGCACTGAGCAGACAGATCTCAAGTGAGCCTTGACCAATTGGGAAACCCGTAGCTCTCAACAAGAAAATATACGAATATTCATTAAAAACATAACTGTCCCAACAATTTGTCGGGTGAAACTAAACTTGGTGTTACCAATTAGAGATTATGCCATAAGATCTCAAGCTACAATTACAATATAAATTTGACTCGAGACCAAATTTATCCTCCTCCTTTCTCCCCCATTTCTCCTTTAGCAACTCGGTGGAAGCATGGAGACTCTTTCCTTTAATTTCCATCCGAAACGTTGAAGATGGCAACCAAGTGTTCGTAAACAGTGGAAATATGGAGACTTTTCCCTTTTGATTTCCATCAAAAACTTTAAAGATGCATAGTTAACCACGTGATCGTGAATAAACGAAATAAAGACAGAGCGAGAAATCAAAAAACTAACAAATGTCACTCGAGAAGCCAAAAAATTAAAAATTAAAAATTAAATAAATAATAAATTATAAACAAAGAAACAAAGAACACTGCCTTTGACAAAAAAGGTGAGTTCACCATGCAAATTCTCAAAGTTAAAAAGGACAGACAGGAATTAGACAGTGGCAACCACAACAACACAACTCGGTTCAGACCAATCCAATAAACTTGAAATCTCAGCGGTTTTCCCAACGGATCCACATTGAAAACTAAAATCATGAATCACCAAAATGCTACAAAAAAAAAGGCATCAGATTCCACAACGAACGCTACACGTAACAGAACAACAAGCCAAATCACCAAACAAGAAGAAACAAAAACAACGACGATGATTTCGAACAAAAATCTTTCTTTCTCCCTGCACATGATCCTCCAAATCAATAAAAAATAATAAAAACATAAAAAGAGAAAAACATGAAATTGATCTGAACCTGCTGAACACAACTAGGCGGAAAGTAGATTTCCATTGCAAGAATCCCCACATCTTTCCTGTTCGAATCCATTTTTCTGCTTCTTTTCTTCTGTTGCTACAAACTCACTCAGCTCCTCAAATTCACTCCCTTCCCTCTCCCAAATCCCAGATCTTCTTCAACTCTGGTTCTGGAGACAGAAAACAGATAAATTCTAGAGAGAGAAAGAGAGAGCGCCGAAGGTTTTAGCAACGGAAGGAACAATGAGCAAATCTCTCGGTCTCTCTTTCTCTCTCGCCCTCTCTGTGTATATAAATATATATACACGCATATATACGAGAAAAAGAGAGGAGGGAAAGGAGGGAGGGAGAACGGCAAAAGGGACTCTCCCACAAATGCAGACTTCGTGAATTCAAAGACTGACCGCTGGAGGCCGAGTAAAAATAATTTCTTTTTCTTTTTATCTAATTTTCGGCCACGTCATTTCCCCATTTTAGACACCTTTTTTCGCTGTTTTACCATTTTTTGCCATCCGCACCACCATCCAATATTCATTTCCTTATTTAAAAAATAATAACAATAAATAATGAAAATACTTTAAAATCATATACTAATGTTGATATTCATGCAATCCCTTGGTTCAATGTTAATATTTTCTTCAATAAGATTTTTATAGTGGGTGGATTTATTTACAAATTTGCACTCTATCAAGTACTTTTATTTTTTAATTGACAATTTCTCAATGTTTACTAAATTATAACTTAAAATTTAAAAAAATATATTAAGACATTATTGTATGTTTAGTAGTAGTTTAGTTTAGTTTGAATATTCTACTATTTTTTTGAGGCTATATGAAATAATTATTTTTTTATAATATATTTTGTAATACTTTAAATAAAATTTTAGCACACTAGGTTAAAATGAGTCAACAAAGTGTTTTCATCTATTGATAGCTAATAGTTATATCCATTATCCCTCTCTTTTACAACC
>JAJIYU010015437.1:0-12754 GCA_030144865.1 Tinospora cordifolia
TATTATTAATATATATATATTCTTTATTTGTATAATAAATAAATAAATATATATATATATATATATATATATATATATATATATATTAACAACTATGCTTCGAGTGAAGTGGCTTTGAATCACAGACAAATATCATTAAATTAAGAAAACAACAATGGAAAATAGAGAGGGGCAACTGTATGAATATTATTTGTTTGCACATGCTTCTTCACTTCAAACTTCCTTTTACCCAAAATCAATAATTTTTTTAGAACAAAAGCAAGGTTTTAAGCGATTACCATCTTTTGATACTTTCTCATGCATGAGATAAGCTATCCTTCGATTAATAGTATTATTTTCAATTTGTAGGGACACAAAATGTTGATGGCATTTCATAAGTTCAAGGTAGAGAGAATCTACTTTTGCCTGCATTGAAGTGAAATAAATTAAATTGAATCAAAAGTTATAGAATTATAAATGACAATTCATAAATGGAATTCTTGATTTAATATATACCTCCATACTCCTTTTGCTGATTTCCAAGCCGGAGATGTATTCTTGCTTTCTAACCCAAGCCTTCCGTGCATACAATCGATTTGAAAGCAATCTGCAATCAAGTGTTATGAAAGCAAATTTTAGATAATTCATTTGCATAGTCGAAAGATTCAGCCTAACATTTTCTTTTCTTTTCTTTTCTTTTCTTTTTTCTTAATATGCATCAGACTATATATATATATTAATGGTAACTAAGAAACTAAATAATATTCTTGAACAAATTGAGGAATTGTATTAATGACAACTAAGAAACTAATAACATTCCAAGCTCATTAATTAAAGACCCACTTACATATACACAAATTAAAGTATTAGAAGGTGAAAAAGTCACAATAGGATTTATAATTATTTGATAAATAAGTATTTTGTATTTTGAAGCGTTTACGTATTGATTTAATTGTTATAAATGTTGAAATTAAAATTATATACATATAGTAGTTGGTAAACTAAGCAGTTCTAAAGCATAGAGGATCCACCTTTTAGCCGCTCTCGCATCCATTTCTTCGGGTTCAGGGCGATTGCGCTTGTGCC
This sequence comes from Tinospora cordifolia, assembly GCA_030144865.1. Lineage (NCBI taxonomy): Eukaryota > Viridiplantae > Streptophyta > Magnoliopsida > Ranunculales > Menispermaceae > Tinospora > Tinospora cordifolia. The sequence goes on from JAJIYU010015437.1 coordinate 1,066, forward strand.
CTGACAAAGAATCTGGCTGGGGTTTCTTAGAAGATCCAGCAGTCACAGCCACACGAACTTCTCCGCCATCATTCAACTTTCGATTCTCTCCTCTGGGAAAAGATGACACTCTCACTGTCTTGGGTCTTTTGGCCTGTTCATCTACACTGATGTTGGTGGATTCCATAATGAAGTTGCACGACTGTTTTGGTGTCGCACTTGTAGGAACTGCGCGGTCGTAACTTGGCGGTGGCTCAAACGATGAACCACTCCGCATAGCAATATTTAACCTACTAGATTTGCTTGCATGCGTTTCGCTTGAGCTTGATGTTACAGTTGGAGCCTTTGGGGGAAGCCCTAGACTAATGTTCTTGCTCATTTCAATCCAAACGATGATGCTATATACAAGAACAGAAAAATACTTGAATAAGTTGATGGACCCTAATTTCCCTGAGGAGGTGGAATTCAAGGAAGTGGAGACATATATATGTGGGTAGCCCTTGAGCTTTTGATCCCTGAAACTTACTTGAATAAGTTGTAGTGACGAAATGATGGAGTTGCGGTTACATAGAGGATTTTTGAAGAAACCATTAGATTGATTAGCTTGAAGTCACAGGCCTTTATCTCAAGTCTGACAAGAACCGAAGAAAGCAAGTGGGAGAAGAATGAAACTCAGCGCTGAAACCTGGCTTCCGATGAGTTCAAAATATGCTTCGTGAATTTGCTGAATTTAGCATTGAGTCAGTAATAAACCTGCAGAGCCAATGAATTGTTCTCCTTTGGAAGTAACGTCTCAGAGGCCTTTTTTTTGTGCAGGAAGGTTATTCTACTCTTATTTTACTAGCATTTAGTGTGTCCTTCCTTAATTACCATATTAAATCCGTGATTTTGTTCAACGTATATTCAGGTCTGCCTTTTAAACAAAAAACATTAAAATTTAATTATAGCATAGTTGCAATTAGTTTTTGTTATAAAAATATAATATCCACAACAATTAGATGAAGAAAACTCTATAATTTGTAATAAATGATCTTACAATTATAAAGTAATTGCAACATTTAGTATAGATTAAGAATATCTTTGTCAAAATTACAGTATACAAAAAATACTCTTTAATCCTTTAAAACTAAAAGGTTTTCTTTAAATTAAAAATATATCCTATTTGGACTACTTAATGAATATAAATTTTCTATGTTGTCAGTCCGTTATGAATCATCATAGCTAGAGTAGTGGGTCGCCATAATTTTTAACATAACTCTTTAAATTAATTAACCAGTAACCTACTTGATTAATTCTACCGTTACACTATAATATTGTAATGGTAGTTTTATTTATATTAAATAGCAGTATATCAATGATCATGTGCATTGATTTTTCTTTGATGGAAAAAGATGCATAAAAGGATAACAAAGTCTAACACTTGCTTGTGCAATTCAGTTTTCTCCATCGTCTGTGAGTAGGGCATGAGCTTGTGGAGAAGAAAAGATAGAGGCTGAAGGTATAATTGTCATTTTAATATTTAATTTTATTCTTTCATTTGGTACCTGCGTCATAGGTTTTGATTTAAGAAAATTATCTAAATAATATAGATTTGTTTACAAAATAAATGATCTATGATATACATACATATTCTACTATAAAATTTATTTCATGAGTCACTTGTCTTGCCAATTTTTATTTTCAAATGTGAAAAAAGGTTATGACGTTCTACTCATATACAAAGAGTTGCCAAAGTTTTCTCTGATGTATCATCAGTCATTGACCATTGTCGATTACATGAATGATGGTTCTAAAAAAAAACTAAAAAGAAGGACTGGCGACAACAGTAAACATGGTTGGTATGCAAGGCTTGTATATATATCACTAACAAAGTATTTATTAAAGTTTTTCTTTATCTTTTAAATGTTTTTTCTCTAAATTTATTTGATTTTACTTATTACAATCAATACTAAGTTATTCCTTTCATATCAACATGATCACTATTTATTGTAGGTTGTTGGATGAGTAATTACATGATCACTCATAATAGGCTGCTCAATGAGTAATAATTAAAGGAACATAATTATTTAATTTATTAACTAATATATCATACAAATTATGCATAAATTATATACATGACGTATGCATTTGGAATCATTACTTCGATATAAGTTGTTAGAATAATTTTTTTAAACAAACTAATTTATAAAATGATATACAATTCATACTTTATACTAAAAAATAAATCAAACTGTGTAAAACAAATGAATGAAAACCTAGAAAATTTTAAATTTAAAACTTGAATTTTAAAATTATAATTATAAATGAGATGATCAAACGATAATATTTTATTTTTTATATAGAAGGGTAAAATTGTTAATTAAACTATAAAAGTACTTATTTTAAGTTGTAGGGTAAAATTGTTAATTAAACTATAAAAGTACTTATTTTAAGTTGTAACAAGCAGTTGCATAAGTATTACAATTAATTTTATGAGCTACAACAAACATAGTTATACTTACTTTTTATAGTCACTTATTTATGAATCTATAACACCTAGAAGAAGTTTGAGAAATTTTGGATAAATGTAAATAGATAAATAATAAAAATATATTTAGAGGACATTATACACATACATACACACTCACACATATATGTTAATAATAAATGAATAATAAAAAAAATAATGGATGTTTAAAAATGAATAAATAAAAAAAGAAAAAAGAAATAAAAAATTAATTCATTTCAAGAAGTAAAAATAATTGATGAAAAATTGAGAATTATAATATTTGAATATACAAATAAATAAATAAATACATAAAATATAACTACATGCATGTAGGATTAAAAAACATATTACAGATAAATATTGTGTTTGTCGGGACCCCTTCCCTGGGCCAAAAGGCGGCCCGACTAGCACAGTAGCCCAACGAACTCACTCACCATGTTAAGTTCGTCCAACCACTGTTAAACCTCTCTAATCCTATACAACAAAAGATATCAGAATAATTGAAAGACTCGGGACGAAAGTAAACAAACTTACAGAGAGTGATCATTAAATCTCATATTTGTTATGTCCAAAATACAAAGTTGACCAAAGATATACATGCATACTCAAAAGAATGACCGACCTCTAACGAAAGGACCAAGAAAAGGAAACAGAAAACGTTAGGGAGCGAGGTGATCACCACACCATTTCCCTTATTAGCCATCGAGGAACCTGAAATATTAGTCGAGTAGTGAGCCTAAATTCAACGTGGCTCAGTGAGTAGTAAGACCAACATGTCAACCATAACCAACATTCCAAAATAGTGCATGTATGAATACATGACATATTATAAAAGCAGTTATGAATAGTGCAACAGTTTTAGAAAACATTTCAAGTCCATGCCAATTAAAATTGTATCCAGGCTAGGGTTAAATCAGCAAACCCAACCTATGGTCATCACTCGAGCCGGTCTTGAGTCAGGTGTACTGGCCACTCCAGTAGGTCGTGAGCTAGGGGTACCCATCGAATACCCTAACGCCTCTCGACCCTCAAGTGTCGTGACTCGAATAGGTTTTGAGGCTAGGCGCACTGATCATGTGCCCTAACCCCGATGCTAGGCTCTCGAGTCTAATCTCAATCACATTATATACCCTGACCCCGATACTCGGCCCTCGAGCCTATGGTCTCATTACTCGTGTAAATCTACACTTTTCAAAATCATTCAGATATATCTCAATCTCATGAAACCATTTAAACTATGCCATTTCACACAAGTTTCATGCAATGAACACAAGTCATAGAAAATGCCTGAATCAAACTATTCACCTCGAGTCCTCGAGCCTATGGTCGGCCTCGACGGTCGGCCCTCGAGCCTATGGTCTTATTACCCGTGTACATCTACACTTTTCACAATCATCCAGATATATCTCAATCTCATGAAACCATTTAAACCATGTCATTTCACACAAGTTTCATGTAAGGAACATAAGTCATAGAAAATACCTAAATCAAACTACTCACATCGAGTCCCGTGCACCAATGTTCCATCGACAACTGGCCCCGTCCCATAGTGCTCACTCAAGTCTGCATTATTTAAACTCAATTTCAGTTCTTTATAGAATGTGGCTTAATTCCCTACTCGACTATCCCTAATCGGTTTAGACCGACCCAAATCTGATTCAGCCGAATCTGTTCAATCGATCAAACTTGGTCAAAATTAGTCAACATGAGAAATTTTGATTATCCTTGGTCAGTTTGGGTCCAATTAGGTCAAGTTAGGTCAAAATTGGGCCAATTAAATAAAAATTCCCAAATTTCTACATTTGGCCCAAATTTAAGCATTTTCTCTCTTTGCGCAGTGAATTTGTTAATTTTTCTGCGACTAATTCGTAAGTCAAATTTGTGCAAAACTTTTTAGATCTCATAGACACTACCTAAACCTTCACCAGAATTTTAGATTTTGATTTTTTTACACCATTTACTAAGGTTTCTAAGTGTATTAACAGGGAATGTGAAATCTTGTACCTCATGTGATAGACAGTCAAATGGTGTATCAATTGACCAACTTATCGAATTCAAATTGGGCCACAATTTGGTAACATAATCTTGACATGTCTAGTGACCTCTCTACCAAATTTTAGCTCAAAATACCTACGTTTGGTTAGTCAACTAGTCTCCTACTTTTCTGCCATGTAATAGATTGTTCAAAACTTCAATTTCCTATGATTTTTCAAGTGCCCATGCATATTCATTGCCCTATTAATTTGAGGCCCTATCATACATATTTTGTATAACTTAGATCCAGAATATTGGTAGTTCAAATCTCATCTTAAAACAGTAAGCAATCATGACCATAAGCATTCCTAAATCCACCCAATATTTAGCACATCTCAACAGTTTTTAAAAAATATTTTCTAAGTACCAGAAATTTGCATGTAGGTAGGCATCTTGGTATGAACATAAAATTGTGCATACAAAGGCTTAGGGGTGGGGTTTGTACCTTCTTCAGCCTCTGGTGTTAGGTTTAAAATGCCTCAAATTTTACTCCAAACGGACGCCCCTAGCTTCTTCAAATGATGCCTCAAAAACACTTCCTAAAACTGTTTCGCGCTGAAACTGTTAAAACAATGAGCAACTAGTCAACTTCAAGGCTCTACAAAACGTGGTTAAGATCTCAGTTTCTAATTTCTATCACTTGAAGATCGAAATACACATAAAAAGGAAGAAAGTGAGTGGTTTTACCTCAAGAACGAATCTCGGATGGGCTGGGAATCATTCCATTAAAGATCAGATTAACACAGTTTTTTTGCAAATTTTTGCTGCAACAGTGTTCAACAGTACCTTTTCGTGATCGTTTTCCTCTCTAGTGATTGTGCATTTTGACAAAGGGCTTGGGGGCTCTTTGAGAGGGATGTGAGAGCTTTGAAATGAGCTAAATTTTAGAGAAAACAAACTTGGAATGAAGGAGAAACAGGTTGATAAAAGTGGGATTCAAACTGAAAAAATCTGCTCAAAGGGTGGTTTTTGTTGCATGTATAGGTGGCTTGCATGGCAAATGAGAGTACCACGTGGCTATCCATGTGGCCCTTGAGCTGCCATGCATGGTGACTTATTGGCACCATGTATTGGCTTGCTCAAGAGTTTGAAGGGATGGCAAAACCGTGGCTCAAAAAGCATGGGGTTTGTTGGTTTTCTGGTGAATAAACGTTGGAAACATGCAAAAATTCTTAAAAAAATCGGGCAAAACGAAGGGGGCGCCCACACAAGCCGTTTGGTCGACAATGGCCTGGGTCGACCCAGGCCTTGCACCTGGGTCTGCCCAGGCCCCCCATTTTTTTTGTTTTTTGTTTTTGTTTTTTTTATTTTTTGTATTTCCCCCTTTATGTATATATATATACACATATATACATCCGAAAATTTTCAGATTTTCTCCTTTATTATTTCTATCATTACTTGATTTATTAATCTCTTCAAATCTCTAATTTTATACCATTTTCATCATTTATACAATTATTTTTCAAAAATTGAATAATCCACCCAAAAATAATAATTTTCTCCCCAAAAATTCATTAATTACCCCAAAAATTTCATAATTACTCTAAAAATTTAATAATCTTTCCAAAAAATCATCTCTCCAAAAATTATATTTTTCTTATAATTTCATATATTTTTCTATTAAAATTGTATTATTTTCCAATTATTTGAATTCTCTTCAATAAATGATTAAAAATAGGAAAAATTGAGGAAATTCATAAAGTTTCATTAAAAATTTTAGAAAAATATATATATCGAACCCATTAATTGTATATCAAAACTATGAATCGTCACAGTGTTTAATGATTCGAGATACACATGAACTCTCATGTGTGAATCTAGTAGGATTATCATGTCATGTCTAAGTAGGCACCACATCACCATCCACCTCAACGTGGAGGCCCATACTTTCCTAGTGTCATATTACTACCAAAATTGCCTAGCACTTGCCATCATACCCATAATCACTCCATGTTCATGATCTTTTGACCACTTCACATTGGTAGCTTTAATAATCTCCACGTTAAGTTAAAGAAACCTACTAATTAAACTATCATCCTATAATTACTTGTATGCTCATTAACCATGGAGATAGTCTCGTAGCCGTCCCCCATAACCACAAGCTTTCAACAACATTTTTTCTCTCTTGCACCTAATATTAGCTATTGTAGCATTTTACAAATGTTAAAGGCTCGTCTCCCAATCTCTCTATGATCCTATTTCTAGGTGACGACTTTGGCACATTTGAGAAGGGGACGAGTTGCTGAAAATCTACAGTAAACTTAATAGAAAGGAAAGTATAGTCACTTATTACTTACCTCTTTTCAATTTCTAATCAATCAGCTATGTTGAACACATCCTACGTTATGATTACTAGTTGATCTTGTACTTTCATTTTCTCATACTAGGCCATGTTATTATTTTGGTTCTACACTTGTAAAACGTCACCGCTTCAAGCACACATAACTTATCACTTCATTGTCAAATTAGTGAATAGATACCGATTAATTTTACACTTCCAAAGCAATCACACTTGAGTGCCATAGCATATCATTGCATGCTTCAACTCTCGCATCGAAGGTATTGATTTTGAATTCATGCATAATTAGTCTTGCTCTATTGCCATTTCATACGATGAGACGTGGAAAATATTTTAGTTTTACACCATGCAAAAGCCAACCTAGACTAGTATCATAATATGCTAGGTTAATTGATCAAATTCGTTACAACATTATATCATGACACGAGTTATGGAAGAAAAAAAAATTATGGTTGTAAGCATGCCATGATCAATTGTTTTTCATCATCATTTCTTGTCACTAACTGTGGGTAAAATTTTTGAATTTATGTAGGCACACACATAAAAACAAAAACATAAAATACCCACACACATAGAATCTGCAAAAGGGATTAACATCGATCATAAGTTTATGATATACAAGTGGATAGAATAATTTTTCATTATATAATTTAGGATAAATTATGACACGACACTATAAGAAATTGCATCTACAACAACATGCAATGTTCGTTGTTATACCTATACGACAACGTTCATGGTGATGTTGTCGATCAGGGTGTTGTTAAACGACCGACTATTTTTAACAACGGTCACGAGCCTGTTGTTATAAAGCGTTGTGTATCGGTCTAACAATGATGTTACAATAACATTCGCCCGTTGTTAAATGCTTCAATCTTTTAACACATATTCGATAGCGGTCACTATGCCTGTTGTTATAGAGATGTTATGACAACAGGCGCACGTTGTGGAAACCCTAACCTTTAACAACGGTCACGTGCCTGTTGTTGTAATGTGTTGTGTATCGTTCTAAAGTTGAGGTTACAACAACGTTCGCACGTTGTTAAATGCTTCGATCCTTTTACACATATTCAACAATGGTCGAAATGCCTCTTGTTGTAGACGTGTTATAACAACGGGTGAACGTTGTAGAAAACCTTACCCTTTTAACCTTTCAACAACGATCAGGTGGTTGTTGTTATCTGTCCATTACTTAACAACATGCACATGGTCGTTGTGAAAGCTGCAGTATTTCAACAACAATTGTTTGCACGTTGTTATATCATGTATCTTACAACGAAAATTGAATGTTGTCATATATGTCATTTTTTTAATTGTAAAAATATTTTACTACAATATATATTGCATATATTTACCTGTATCTGTAAATTCATAATATAAATATAAACATTATTAAACATTTGTCATATTATTTCAAGTGCTCATTTAGTATATACAATCCATTAAACATATATACAATCCATCAAACATATATGTATATAATTCATCAAACATACATACAATCCATCAAACATATATACAATCTATCAAACATATATATATATATATATATATATATACAATCCATCAAACATACATATATACAATCCATCAAACATACGTATATACAATCCATAAAAAAGTGTTATTATTATTTACATAAGTCTTATGTACTTCTTTGGCCAAGCAATTGTACTTTCAACAACATCACTCAAGTAATGAATTTCTGATGTTGGTCTATATAAATTAGCATCTTCATTCACTACCTTTACAACCCAAACTCTCCAACAATCAAAGCCTAATGGGAGGCCATGAACTTTAGCCTTAGGATCTGTAGAAGAAATCTTTCCTACTGCTACAACTTCTTCATCTCTTTTATTTTCGGGATGCCAATTCAATAATTCGCATCTAGCATTCTCAGGAGGCAATTTTTCTTGGATAGGCTTGCTACCCTGTTGTGACTACATAATACATAAACAAATTAAAGATAATATAAACACTATAAGAATAAAAGTTTATAATTAATGTTGGGTTCAAAGTATAGTTTACTTATGGTGTTTGAGCTTTCGAATATATCATATTCATAGCTCTTCCACTTGGGCTTTGAAGCTATTAAACCATATCATAAAATATATTTCACTATATAAATTTAGGTAATAAATTAAGCTGCAAAGAAAATTTTAGCCTAGTTGTCACCTGTTGAGATTGCATTAAAAGCATGGCAGTCAATGCTTCAACTCTTTCCTGGAGTGTATCCATTTTCTTTGATTTTTCTTTAAGAGTATTTATCCTTTCTGCTTGACCTTGAATTATATTCTCTAAGACCTTTACCTTTCTATTGCTTTGAATTTGAGCATCAACCTTTGAAGATGTTGCCCCAAATCCAAGACCTCGAACTCGCCCACGACGCTCAAGTCCCAATATTTTAGCAATGGCATCCTCTCTTAAGTTATCTCTCTTGACTGAATTGGTGGTAGATTGACTAATACCTTAATCTTCCTGCATTCACATAAAAACAAGTAAATTAACTTGATAACTTTCTATTGTTATATAATTTCAATATATATAACTACATTTCATTTGCTTTAATGATTTACTTACAATTGCTTCTTGAATTGCTTCATTTAAAGGTTCACCATTCTTTCTCAAATGACCCTTTGTCCATACATCTATTCTTGCAATTGAATCAGAATTTTCATTGGCTTCCTTCTAAAATATGAAAAATAGTAACATTTACAACATATATGCTTATATAAAAATATAAAGAGGAAAAATAAAATGAAGTACGTGCCAAGACCATTACCAATTCATGCTCCAAACGAGCATAACCCTTCTTACTCATTGTGTGCAATAGTTTTTGACTATTCCTCATTTTACTAAACTTTTTGCTTATTACCTAATAAAATGAATATATTAATAATAATGAAAAAGAAGATAAGAAACACACAACAAACCTGAAACTCTTCGAATAATCTTTCTTCAACAAAAATATTTCACTCTTTAGGAGACATCGCATTGCTAGGCTTAAGATATTTGTCTACAAAGTTTCTATCTTTTTTTCATTACTTCTCTAATTGCTGTAGAAACTTTGGACTTGTATTGCCTCTAGTTGTGTCCCATCTTTTGCAATATCATAGCCTTATTAGACTTGTCAACTACAAATCTTGTCTGATATGCATGAAAAAGGATAAATTAAAGAATTTCTACAAATAAAGTATTAAAATCTCGTAAGAATAAATAATTCAATTATACACATACCTCAATTAGCATCCAAAGTTGTTCTTTAATTTATGGAGCCACATGATGCCAACTTTAATTATTAGAGGCACATGCTCTCGCACAATTACACTAATGTAAGATGATAGCTTATCAGAATTAGTTGACACTGGCTGCCCTCTTTCATTGAACTCAACTTCCATTCTAGGAGTATGTCCCAAAACCAAACCATCCTACTGGGTCCACGCTTCTTTGTTGTTGTGCTATCAATCTCTGTTGCTTTTGCACTACTTTCTGTTTTGGGTCATGATCTTGGTGAGTTGGAGTCCTCATTAGACAGTCTTACACCTTCATTCTCAGAAGATTCATTGCAGCCAACATGGCTGTCCATTGCTTCTTAGCTCTCTTCTCAGCTTGTTTAGAGGACTTGAAAAAAATGCATTCATATATATAGAATTATTTCTCTCATAATATTCACATAAACTTGACAAAAAAAGCGTCATTATAAATATCATGTCACTAAAAATAAAATACTTACTTCACCGGTTTCTAAAGTCTTTCTTTTTGTCATAGTGGCTATAGAAGATATAATATGCCTGTTGATACAAAATGCAAAGGAATTAACTAATTTGTAACACCCCGCCTCCCGAGCCCCATCTTCTACATCATCTGACGTTCTAATTTTCTATGATCAATAATCTTGGGCTGCCCGGGAGACGGGCTCGTGCTATATTTTCTTCTTCTTAGACCCAAATCCATTAGGATTCTTGTGTACATTAGTCTATGTACAAAATGACATCATAATAAATAAGATTCTTCATTTATTCATTCAAAAATTCTGAGTACAATGATCTATTACAGCGAAAATTAAATTTCAAACTGAAGTACATGATTTAGCTTGGGCCTATGTGTCCTACATTGAAATAAATAAAAACTTTCAATAGATAACCCTTCTCGTAAGCTGATTAATTTCTTGTGTTGTGAAAAATAGGGGGGGCGAGCGAAAAAGCCCAGTGAATCATTCCATCTATTTAATTCATTATTTCAACTAGATAATACAAACATATCAAACACTTTCAAGGATTAATTCGGTTCAAACAATATATTATTTCAGTCGTAATTTAGACCGAACGGAGGATAACCTCTATGCTCCAAATCTATGGAGAGATCAATTCTGAAACTCAACCCATTTCTAGTGGGATCTTTTCTAAAACCCATTCCATTTTGGTGTCAGTCTTGACAGCCAGTTCCAATTCTACATGGAGCATAGAAAGTCCCCTGTACCGGTGTGTGGTTGAAATCTTATTTAATCTTATGTTTGTGTGCAAGAGCATAATAAATAAATATTCAACAGTATTTAAATACTCCAACCATATAACATTCACATTCACAAACATTGACTTTCGATTTTTGATGTAGAAGATCGTATAAGACGCAACTACAGAGCATACTCTCTTGGTCATAAACAATATATTAGTGCATGATAAATAATAGTTTAAACAGTAAAACATTCACATTGACTTCCGATTTCTGATGTAGAAGATCGTACAAGACGCAACTACAGAGCATACTCTCTTGGTTACGAGCAACATAATAATTGAATGACATAAATGCAAAGAATAAAATCAAACTAACAAACAAGCAAGCATTATCTAAATCAAAATAATAAATTAAAAGAAGGGAAAGAAACTCAC
>JAJIYU010015438.1:0-12668 GCA_030144865.1 Tinospora cordifolia
ATGATTTGGAAATGAATTTGAAATGTGATTCCGCTGCAAATTGTTTTATTCGGCTGAATATTGATTCATTATTGATTTACGGATGAAAAGGATTCCGCTGCATATGTTTTTAAAGAATTTCATGTCTACCGAAGGAAACCACTATTTTGATGGCTATTATATATTTTAATTTTTGCATCATAGCCTATTTAATAAAAAGATAAGAAGCTGAGACTGAGAAAGAAAGAAACCGAACCACGTGGCCTCTGGCTCTCGGCGAACGAACGAAAGAACGAACGAACGGGCGCGCGGCCCGAGCGACGGATCGTCGCGATTGAGACCGAGACAGATGAGATAGAAAACCGGGAGCGGGGGTGTCACATTTTGGATGTCTTCTTCCTAATGAATTATGTGGGAGGGATCAAGTTCATACTTCTTCAGCATTGACACATGGGACACGTTGTGCACTGAGGATATTCGGCCTGGTAGATCTAACTCATATACACATTCGTCGATTTTTCTAAGTATCTCTAAGGGTCTAATGAATCTAGGTGCTAGTTTTCCCTTAATTCCAAATCGTTTGATTTTCTTTTGAAGATTGATTTTCAAAAATACCTTATCGCTTGATTGGAATTCTAGTTGCCTTCTTCTTTTATCGGCATAACTCTTCTATCTACATTTTGCAGTAGCCAATCTTTTTTGAATCTGCTTCACGTGATTGTCCTCAAGTTTAGCCCAACAGGTTGGCGATCTATAGGGCCTTCTATAGAGAGCTTTGTATGGAACCATCTTTATACTTGGCTGATAACTGTTGCTATAGGCAAACTCTGCCAAGTGTAGACACTTACTCTATTTCCTTTGAAGTCAAGGACACAAGACTTCAGCATATCTTCTAGCATCTGAATGACCCTCTCAAGCTGCCCATCCATTTGAGGGTGAAAATTCGTACTCATGGTGAGTTTGATGCCCAATTCTTTTTGTAGACTCTTCCAGAATTGTGAGGTGAAGCAAAAGTTTTGATCTGACACTATCGTCTTGGGTACTCCATGAAGGTGTACTATCTCTTTCACATAGAGTTCACTTAGTTTACTGACTTAGTCTGTGCATCTAATAAGCAAGAAGTGTGCCACCTTAGTGAAATGATCCACAATCACCCAAATAGTATCCTCCCCTTTCTGATTCTTGGGTAACCCACTAACAATATCCATGACGATGTCATCCCACTTCCATTTTTGGATTAGAAGTGGTTGTAACATTCCAAAGGGCTTTTGATGTTCTACCTTTACTTGTTGACAGGTGAGACACTTAGAGGCTTACTTAGCTACTCTCTCTTCATTCCTCTCCACCAATAGTTCTTCCATAGGTTTTGATACATCTTATCACCTCTTGGACGCATCGTGTACTAGGTCTTATGAACTTCGTCTAGAATGGTTTGTCTACTCTGTCCATTCTGCGGTACACAAATTCTATCTTCAAGCCTTTGGGTACCTTCGACATCCATTTTGAAGTTAGTATGCTTACCTCATTGAATTCCTTCTATCAACCTTGTGAGCCACTTGTCTTGCCTTTGCTATTCCTTGATCTGATGTAAAAGATCTGGTTGACAAGTCATATTGTATAGATAGGCTCGTTTGTCATTTAAGGTCATTCTCAGCTTGAGTCTTCAATCAATTGGTACATCTGACCCTTTTCCTCCTCCTGCTTGCTGAATTTTTTCTCAGGGCATCAGCTACTACGTTGGTTTTTCTTGGGTGGTAATAGAGTTGGAAATCGTAGTCTTTAAGGAATTTCATCCACCTATGCTGCCTGGGATTCAATTCCTTCTGGGTATAGATATATTTTTGACTTTTGTGATCTGAAAATAGGTCAAACCTTTCACCATATAGGTAATGCCTCCTTATCTTCAAAGCAAACACTATAGCTGTTAATTCCAAGTCATGGGTTGGGTAATTTTGCTCATAGATCTTTAGTTGTCAAGAGGCATAGGTAACAACCTTTTCTTCTTGCATCAAGACTACACCCAATCCATTTTGTGAAGCATCTGTGTATAGAACATATGTAATACCATGAGTCGAAGTGATTAAAATGGGGGCCAAAATCAATCTCTTCTTCAGTTCTTCGAATGATTGTTTACACTTCTCATCCCAAGTGACCTTAACTCATTTTCTGGTCAGTCTGGTTATGAGTTTAGCTAATTTGGAAAAGTCTTGTATGAATCTTCTATAGTATCCATCTAGGCCTAAGAGCTCTTGATTTCTGTGCTTGTCTTAGGTTGTTTTCACTCTGTGATAGCTTTCACCTTTCAAAGACCTACAGAGATGCCTTCTGCTAATACTACATGGCCAAGGAATTTGACCATCTCTATCCAGAATTCACACTTGTTGTACTTAGCATACAGCTGGTGTCTTTTGAGCGTCTCCAATATGATCCTCAAGTGTTTTAGGTGTTTGTCTTTTGACTTGGAGTTTATTAGGATGTCATCAACAAATATCATGACAAATTGGTCAAGGTATTGCCTAAACACTCGGTTCGTCAAATCCATGAATGATATCGGGGCATTAGTTAAACCAAAAGGCATCACTATAAACTCAAAGTGTCCATATCAGGTTCTAAAAGCTATCCTGTGAATGTCTGATCCACGAAATCTGTCCTTCTTTTTCACAAACAACATTGGTGTTTCCCAAGGTGATTCACTTGGTCTAATGAATCCTTTTTCGCATAGCTCATCTTGTTGGGTCTTCAACTCGATCAATTCTACTGGGCCCATTCGGTATGGAGGTATGGCTATGGGATTGGTTTCAGGTTGAAGTTCAATCTTGAACTCTACATCTCTAGTTGGTGGTAGTCCGGGTAAGTCATTAGGGAACACATCTTTATAGTCTCGGACCACTTCCAGTTTCTAGATCTCTTTTTGTCCTTCAAAATCCTCTAAGAGTTTCTCGAGTTCATCATTCTACCTTAAGTAGTTCAACATAGTTATCATATGGCTCCTAGGCAATCTCTAGATATCACCATTGATTTTAAAGGTTTCTCCTAAGGGTGAGTTATAGTTACTCTTCTCTTGGGACAATTGATTTGTGTCTGATACTGGTCTAACCAATCCATTCCCAATATTACATTATACCCGTAAAATGGGAGTACACGGAGATGGTTTGAAATTAGCTTATCCCCAAATCTAAGATCACAGGTACATATTCTTTTCGAAGCGATAGTAGTTCTTATGGGTGTGGATACATTCAAAGTTACAGGGAAGGTCTTTGTTACTAGTTGCAACCTATTAACTAGTTCTTCTGAAACAAAAGAGTTTGTAGCACCCAAATCAAGCAACAGTTTTATAGCAACATTAATAACAGGAATGTACTTTCTACTATAGGGAACTATTCCTCAGCAACCGCGAACACTCTTGCTTGGTTCTGCCCATGGCTTGGGTTATGGTTTTGCCTTTGGTTATTGTTTTGTGAGGGTTATTGTTGTTGAGGACGTCCATTCTGCCCTCCTCCCTGGTGGCACTACTATTGTTGGGGAGCCTAGTTTCTTGCAAAACAAGCCCTTGCCACATGTCCTGGCTAGTTGCAGTAATAATACAACCCTTGTTGCCTGGCCTGCTCCTTCCATTCCCCTTTGTTGGGTCTTAATTGTTGCTGTGTCTTGGGTGCCTTACCTCTATCATTCTGTTGATGGGTGTTCTGCTTCTTATGAGGTCCTTGATAGTCTTTGCTATTCCCTGGCCTCTTAATCTTGTTCCTCAACTTCTATTTGAAGTTCAGTTCTTGTTCCAGTGTCAACACCTTTTCTACAACATCTTTGTACGTTTTTAAGCCTAATGTCATTATTAATTTTTGGATCTTAATCTTGAGACCCCGAGCAAAGCAATTGACCTTCATCTTCTCCTCCCTAATCAACTTAGGTGAAAATTTATCCAATTCAGTAAATTTGACCTTGTACTCGCCTACTGTCATGTCTCTTTGTTGCAGCCTAATGAAATCTTCTTGTATCTTCCTCATCATTGCTTTTGGGAAGAACTTCTCATAAAATATTTAATTGAATTCCTCCCAGTTCATCTTCTTGACGTCCATGTTCAGACCAACCTTCAACATCTGCCACCAACTTCTAGTTGGTCCTTGAACTGATGGGTAGCCAGCGCCACTCTACAAGGACCCTATACTTTTAACACGTCCAAGTGTTCCTCCAACTCCTAGTACTAATGATCAACTATTATGCAGTCAAAAGTATTATCAAACTGTGATGGTTGGATTTTCTTCAAACTCTAGTAGCATTTTCCTCTGCTCTTTGTCTTCCAAGTCCTCTTATAACCCCTAAAGATCTAGGACCTCAAGCATTGGTACTGACTGTTGTACTGGAAACTATTCCTGTACCTGCGGCTTTGGTGCCACCTATGGTAACATCTAAGGTAGGGCCCTCAAAATCTATTCAATCACCCTTCTGGTGACCTCTGTCATCATGTTCTCCATCTGAGTCTTAGTCATGTCATTCGGTACTTCTTGCCATCGTGAGTTAGTCTCCTCAAATGCAGTAGCTCTAGTAACATATCTCCTGGATCCAGCCATTATCTACAATTCAAGCCGATTTAGTACTTATTCCAGCAGTTTTTGTTTTGTTTGTACTATCATGAGTCTAGATTTAGGTTTCTAGGTTCTCGATCTGTTCAGTGGTCTAATAGTTTATTCCTCTAAGTTCTTTTGTTCTTGGTTATAGATTTGGATTCATACACATTCAGGAAATAAGTAACTCATGCATTCAATCACGCTAGGATAGCAAAATTTTAGGATTCCATCTATGCCTTTGGGTTCGAGTGTCCCATACCACCCTTGCCCATCAACATAGACTTTCACTTAAAGGTTACACTACACCCAGTAAATTTTGCAAATGCCTCAATTTCTAAGGCTTCTCAAGTCCCACTATATTTGACCATCTCATACTAGCCAAGCATAGGAAAACAAGTTTGTCCAAAGCCACCGATCATTCACCAAACATGGTCCGTCATTCTCCAAGTCCAGGATTCTCCCAGATCTCTAAAATCCTATGCGTCCCATACCACATAGAAATCAAGGACACATGATCCTCATGATCTCATGTCCTGACTAAACAAGTGTTTTGTTTCCACATGTTTTCAGTCTCTAGCCTATATCCTAAAAGTTTTCATTTTTTATCTAAGGTGTCACCCAAGTTTTTGCCTAAGGTCTCTTTCCTAGACCTAGTGTTCAATTCCTAGCTGAGAAGTTCTTCTATCGAACTGTCAACCTTCATTTATTCATGATACCACCTTTGGCATCTCCTTTGAACTATAGTAAGTTCCTCACCCTTAATTACTGCCTCTTAGTTTTCTTTCATAGAAAATAAGTGTGTTCTTCGACTCTAACTACTCGTATGAGCTCGTGGGATAGCCTCCAAATTGGGTGGCGAGACCGAAGTCTACTTAGCAACCGCACTTTGTAAAATGGGATAACACATCTCACTTTCAATGTTTAACTTTACTAGGGACAAGACTTACTCACTATCAGCTCAAGTTATAATCTTTATATCCAAACAAAAAAGTTGAAAAACGTATATCCCTTTTTGAAAATATTTTTTAAAAAAATTTCAATTTCTAAAATGGAAGTAGAACTTTCTAAATTAATTTAAATAATGGTCTTACCTGAGCAGTCAACTCTTTCTAATTTTCTGCCCAGTATATCTACTGACTAGGCTCTTATACCACCTTTGTAACACCCCGCCTCCCACACTCAGGCCCACATGGCTCTAAAGGCGCAATTACCACGCTACCCTTATTTTCTCTTTCTAAGTGTTGGGCTGCCCGGGAGGCGAGTCCTTGTCATATAAACCTTTTTTCCTTTATATGACTCAAAGCTATGAGATTTTCTGTGCATATTAGTCTATGTACAATATATTTCATGAAAAGTAATAACACCATAAAAAAATAAAATCTATCATTTATTGATTGATTCAAAATTCAAAGGTATTTATTTAACCTTTGTTATAGCAGAATTCAATAAAAATGGTTCACATGCCTTACAATAAAATTAAATAAAAATAACCTAAGTTTTTTTCTAAGTAGCCTTGTTAATTTATTTCCCTGAAATGTTGAAAAAGATAGGGTAATCTAAAAGAGTCTGGTGGATCATTCTAAATATTTAAAGTATTATATCAATCAAATAAAACATGCATATCAAATACTTTAAGAAATTAGATGATTCAAAAATATGTTATTTCAGTTGACATTAAAAGATCAAAGAAAAAATACACCCTAGTGTTCCAACCCTAGGAAGAGAGGTCCATTACTGACACTGAAACTCATCTTAGTAGAGGTAAGGTCAAATTTGAACCCTTTGTTCACCTCATAACTCTAGATTAGAATACTCATGATGAAAATTCGTTCTTATGTCGGTACGTGGTTATAATCTTTGTTAATATTTTAATTTAATTTAGAGTATAACAATTAAATATACACATTAATAATGAATGAAAACAGAGCAACATTACAACACGTACGTAATATCATAAATTGTGTATAATTATTTATGCAAACCTAGTCATATATATTCTATATGACATGTATAATCATAAGAAATTTAAAGCATAACACTCATGCAAACATTATTTAAATTAAAATAATAAATTAAAACTTAAAAATAATTTTCACCTCAAAACATTTCCTTCTAAACCTTTTTGAGCTTTTCTCAGATCTTTTTCCTTGCTTGTACTAGATTTGTGTAGCACTTTGTTGCTACTACTCCACTAGTTGTTTATAACAGCTCAATAAAAAAAAGGAGATACCAAGAGAGTGACAGAGAAAGTAGAAAAGGTCTTATCAGTTCTTGATTTATATAGAGTTCCAGGAGCAAAATTTGGAATTTTGTGGCATTCTCATAATGGAAAATTTCCTTGTTCTTTGATGGGTTCAATTAGGGTTTTTCTCGCAGAAAACCTTTATTTTTTTATTGCACGCGGTTTTGCATTTTCGCTCGGGGCTCATTTTCGGTGATTTCGGTGTTTTTCATTTTCGACCGCATTACCTTTTTTTTCTTTTCGTTTTCACACAAGTTTAGTGCAATGC
This sequence comes from Tinospora cordifolia, assembly GCA_030144865.1. Classification (NCBI taxonomy): domain Eukaryota; kingdom Viridiplantae; phylum Streptophyta; class Magnoliopsida; order Ranunculales; family Menispermaceae; genus Tinospora; species Tinospora cordifolia. The sequence goes on from JAJIYU010015438.1 coordinate 7,055, forward strand.
TATATATATATTTTTTTGAAATTTTCATTTTCGATCGTTTTTTTTTTTCGTTTCTATCATTCGTGTTTCTGTCATCCGTGATTTGCATTTTTTTATTATTACAACTATTATGATCACAGATGAAACATGAGTACGAATAATCACCGAAAATGTTATATGCGGACTCATAGCCCTGCTGTTCTTTTCATTTAGAAAAAACTTCACTAAAATTATCCTGGACTTAATAATGTTTAGTCAACTAAACGTAAACATTTAATGATACTAATAATAGTCGTTATTAAATTCCAAAATTATTTAAATGTTTAATAAACAAAATTAAGAAACCAATTTTGCCAAATCATCAGGCAACATTATCAACGATAATAATGTTTATTATCAATGTTCACTAATGTTTTAACATTAAAACATTAGAATGTTTATTACTCATTGTTTAGGTGTTTATTACTGTCAAGTATTGTTTATTATTTGGCATTTAATGTTGACTTAAACATTAATGTTTAAACATTATTATTATTTCATATTGTTTAATAATAAATGTCATTTATTATTACGTAATTTATTATTAAACACTTTCATATTATTGTTAAACATTAACATTAAAACATTACCTCGCGAGGGGAAACCTAAAATGTCAAATTAAGGTTTCATTTGCTAGCCCTTTTTTTCCTAATAATTTCAAAGTTGATTTTTCTCAAATTATTTTATTTAATTTTATTTATTCAAATTTTTTGTACAAATTTTCAGGGTATTACATAGTGCATACAACATATTTTGAGACAACATCGTCTAACTTAATCAGATAACATGTTATCAATAATAGAACATGCATGCAATCCATCCAACATGATGATAATCACATCCAAGCATACTTCTAAGTATGAGGTTTATGTAATGAAACAATCATGCATGAAATCTATCAATCATAACACGATAGCATGTTTCTAGACAATAAGTCCAATAAAAGAACAATCACGCTCTATAATTTAAACTAAAATAATACGTAAGAGTTAGATAATCATCTCCACCTCGTTAGAGTAAATCTTCAAATCCTTTCTCTGCGTGTATTGAGGTCCTGAATGTCGTAAATTCTCAATCTAGAATATATTAAAATAATAATTTGAGTATTTGAGCATCATATAATATTTTTAGATAAAATTTTTTTTAATTTATTACTAAATATAACAAACAGTGAACCCTTCGCCTTTTTAGTGCATTTGGTGTGCAATTTGCATATATTCAATTGTTGGGTTTAAGTTCCCTTTTTTCAACTAAGAACACTCACCCTCTAAGTACTTGTAGACCTTGTAAGCACTTGTAAGGCCATTAAATGTTTTTCTATGATCAACATGCATCAAGTGCATGAAATAATAGTTGTTTTCATAATTGACATGCATCCTTTCACTATTTGATGCATATTAAATTCTCACAGCCATTCTTAACATCTTAGGCATCTTCAATCATAAATTTTCAGCAATCCACCTTGTTGTTTTTTGACACTTAAAAGCGCGCAACCACCACACGACTTGCAATTACACTTAACAATCCTTTAAACATACGTATACCCTAATTATCTCATGCATATATGCCTTGTTTGTATGCTTTATTATCATGTCCTAAAATCAGTATTTTGTGCATCTATATTCATGATTTTTCAACAACCTAGCTTGTTGGTTTTTCATCAAACAATACATTATTCACATTATTTTACCATAGAGATCCTTACTACCTACATGCATCATGCTCAATTACTGATTTCATGCACATACATGCATATTTGATCTCTTTCTCCATGTAGATATGATTTCCTTCAACCCTTCATGTTTCCATAGACATTTTAACTTCCTAATATATTAATTTAATTGCTGAAAATTGAAAAGTGGCCAATAAAAGGAAATAGAACTATTATACCTTACTACCATTACCCAAATGTGTACCTCAAAAGAGAGTTCTTGGCTCCTCTTTGAATTGATTTTATGTTTCTATTTTGACGATGAAAATAGAAAAAGATTTTAAAAATTTCTTATGGAAAGAATGATCCAATTAAGAGGATGAAAAGAAGAACAAAAGAGAAGGTATAGTGATCATGGTGTGGATTAATACCTTATAGCATGGATTGTTGGTGATTAATGTATGTAATCTCCACTTTTTTATAACCTTTCTCTATGGCTGAAGTTGAAAACGTCTAGATCAAAAAGCTGAAGGAATAAATCAGCATCTAAGGATTGAAAAAGAATGGAGGAAAGAGAGAAGAGAGGATCTGGTGTAGTACATCACCTTATGGGATGAATTGATGGTGTTCCAATGTATTTTCTTTAACTTTGGGTGGCATTTTCTCTAGCTTAACTTGGGAGTTGACTAGGGAGGAAAAGAGCAAAAAGAAATCGGCACTTAGGGGTTAATTTAACAAGGGAAGTCGCCACTTTTTAGTAGAGATAGACTTAGGGTTGGTTAGATGAGGATAAGAAAGAGTTTAGAGTGTATTAGGACTCTTTATTCTAATCCATTGAAGAGTTTGATTTCTATCCATTCTCTCATCTTTTAACTCATATGGGACGTGGGATTTGAATGTCCGAGGGATGATTCTAAGTTTATGTATCTTTGGGAACCAAAATTACATGTGAACGCTACTCATACAATTTAATACATCATTATACATCTAAATACCACTATTTTATACTTTTTGTTCATAGTTTCTTATGTTTATTTTATATTTTGTGAGCTAAATTTTATTTTAATAAATCTTTTACTAGATGATGAAATTTAGATAATACTTTTGGTTAATTAATGTTGTATTTTATTTTTAACCAATATATATACGTATATCTTTTCTTTTTCTTTTTTTTAGTGATTCTACATACTATGAAATTATATCTATTTATTTATTTGTCAGACTATTACATAAAATATTTAACTTTTTATAACTAAATTTTAATATTATTTTTTATTAAAATATCACAAAAATACAAAACCTAAATAATTTGTTAAAAATAAAATATTTTAAAAATATTTTAAAAATAATTAAAAAGAAATTATATCATTAATATATTAATTTTGAATTAACTTATTCATAATATTCTCTTAACTTGTCTCTAATCGTATTAAAAAGTCATTTTTGGGTTTAACAAGTTAAGCTATTTAAAACTCAAATTTTAGTTCTTGTTTAACTCGTTCTAACCAAACTCATTTATATTAAATTCAAACCTATAAAATGTTCATTGTATTTGGATAAAGTTATTATGTCGTGTCATAAATTGTCACTCTTAATCTTTTTTTGTCTTGTTTTGTTTAAAATTTCCCTTTGAAAAAAGGAACTACAAAAAATAAAATTTATTTTATTTGTTATAACTTATAAAAAATAATTTTAAAAACTAATATACTATTTGTTATAATTTGAAATATTTGTTTCTATAAGAAATTAACAATTTTAACCTTCAAAATAAATGATCTATTCTTTTATTAAAAGTAAAATAATATTTTTGACAACTTGAATGTAAAATATTGTGAAAGGTCAATCCATAACTACTCATTTTAATCGTGATAACTTTTGCTGTCAAATTGCATAAACTATTTTGTCAGAAGTCAAAATTAGAGCTTATGCAATCAATTTAGATATTTAATAGTGGCATTTCGTTCATCATGTTATAAATAAGTTATCTTAGACCAATATATTAAGTTATCTTAGACCAATATATTTTAAACACAAATTCAATTCATTTATTAATCATGTTAAATTTACAAATTCAAACTCGGCCCATTTATTAACAATGTCATAATTTTATATATGTATATAACCTATTTAATTTTTTACAATTAATTTTTAAAAATAATTTTTATAAAAAACATTAATAAAAATATAAAACATAAATAATTTATTAAAAATAAATTAAAATTTTTTTAAAAACTATTTTGTTAAACTATCTTATTTATAATTTGCTTCTTAACTTATTTATAATCATATTAAACAAGTCATTTTTGAATTTAACAACTTAACCAACTTATGATCCAAATTTTAATCGTGTTTAATTATACTTGATTTGATCCTAACTCATTTATGCTAAACCAAAACTCATTATATACGTATCGTGTTTGAGTCAAATTATCACGTCGTATTACAAATTGCTACCTCTAGTTACACCACACTTTTTAATCAATATCAAACCAAACACACCATTAAATAGGTGAAGCTGGTGAAAAAATAGGTATCAAAGTGTTGAAAAAGATTGAAAAAAGGCAGATGGCCCAATGATAGCAGCACAATCTCCTCTAGCACTAGTGCTTTAGTAACCAACCCAAAGTCACTGATGAATTCTTGCAGGAACATATCATCAGTGTTCTGTAGAACAAAATTTAATAAATACCTTCACATTTCAACCATGGCAACAAATTAAAGTGGTATATCATCCACCATCAATGCCCTCTTATTTTATAGTTATCACTTATGAGAGCAAGAGGGCAACTAACAAATGGAAAATAACAGAAAAAAAAAAAAAAGAAAGAAAAGCCTTAAATTCCATCTTTCTCATAGCTCTTTTGAATTCTGACATGAATTGGATATCATCTTCTATCCTTGCCAACCTCTTTGGTTACAGCCGGTGGAAATCATAGGGTCATCTTCTCCACTGGTCATTAATTCGTTTCTCCATTCAAAGAATAGCACAGTGTAAGACAATGTGTATCACTATTCACTAGCTAGAGAATGTGTTCAGGGAACTCAACCGCAGATGCATAGCTTTGTTACAAGGGAGGCTCTCCGAGTTCCATTTCTTTGCAGAGGCTGGTTAAGTCGGGCATTATCCCTCCATTACAATGTCTTAGAATGAAGTCCCCTGCCAAATCCTTCAACAGTGTTGATGGGTCCTTTGCTCCTCCATGCCTCAAAAGTTTATCTCTCAGAGCAGATCCTGTTTCCAGTGATAATGGATCCTCCATGCATACGTTCTGCCATATTGTGGAAGCAAAGCACTTAGCATATAGGTAGCTGTAATAACCTGAAAACAATTTTATTATAGTTAGTTTGCTTGAAGACAGCGGATCAGAGGCCTATCAACATCAACTCAAAATAACAATTCCATGCAACTGTACAGCCAAGCATGTCTGTGCCAACAACTTCCTTAGCAAACAAAATTATTCAGAAAGAGAAAACAAACAACAGAAGAATTAGACAATCTTTAACTTTATTTTGTTCTTTTTTTATTGGAGTTTGAGACCATCATGCATCGATAGCAAAAGAGATGAAAGAGTTGGTTAATTAGAAATTACTAGTGATCTCCTGGAAAGTGGAAATTAAGGATCCTCACCCCATGCACTAGCTTTTGTTCACACAATTGTTTAATTAATCTTTCCATCTTTAAAAATTTGGTATATTATAAACAAGAATGGCACAAGCCATCTCCTGCAGCTGCTGCATAGCCCTTGTTGCATAGAGGAAGATTTTACCTGAACCACCATGATGGCCCAAACAAAGAATTTTCTCACACAACTGCTCAAACACCAATTTTCTAGTCTGCCAAAAAAGGGATGAAATTTTTTTAGCCTTGTATTATTATTTGCATAGAGGAAGATTTTACCCGAACCACCATGATGGCCCAAACAAAGAATTTTCTCACACAACTGC
>JAJIYU010015439.1:0-12676 GCA_030144865.1 Tinospora cordifolia
TATACTTTTTTCTTATAACATTACAAATCATACGGTGATCTTCAAGTTGTTCGGGGGTCATATTACTCGTATCCATCATCAAAATTTTATGATCAGAACTGACTTCATATGTGTCTTGCATCCTTTGTCTGTCAACCTTTTTCTCTTCTTTGTATTTTATAATTTGTTCCCACCTTTCTTCAAATTTGATGATGGAGGATGATGTGTTTGTCCCTTGTGCCTTTCCCTTATTTGCACGTTCTCTACGCTTTGCCGCCTTCTGTCCCATTGGACGGACTTCAGTTGTGTCATCATCACCGTCTTGACTTGTATCCGCATTTGATGAAGACGTGTATGCACCAACTTCATTCAATCGTGTTTTCTTGGCTGCATGATGCTGGTTAGTGTTTGATTTCCATTTGGGATTATCTTTTAACATTAGCCAAACCTCGTGGTAGTTGAAATGCTTCTTACGTTGTTGGTAGTATATGGCTCGAGCACATTCTCTCACTTGGTCATCACTCCAACCACTGTGGTGCTCTCATAATATTTTGTTGTACACCTGATTAAACTCGTTGACAAATAGGAAGAATTCAAAACCAGTGCTGTTTAACCGAATTTGGTTTCCTCAGTGGACCAGACTTGCGATTTGCATTAAAGTATTCTGTAACTCGTTTCCAAAATGTTTTCTTGCTTTGTCCATTGCCAACAACACAATTAATTGAAATAGTCAGCCAAGCACTCACTAGCATACGATCATTTTCCATGCTCCATGGCTGACGTTTGTCTGCAACATCTTCACTCGGGTCCTCTGACAAAATACATTTGTCACTTGTTGGTTGTGTTGAAAATGACGGAATTATAGAACCAGAGATGGAATCCGTCTCCGTTACATTTTGAGGTTGGGTATTGGAAGATTGATCAACATTTTTGAGCACCTGACTCATGAATGACCATTCATGAGTAGGATTAAAAAATGGGAGCAATGAATTTGGTGATGGGTAAGGAGAAAAACCAAATTGAACTTGTTGTTGTTGTTGCCCCATTAAATTTGGATACGATGGATTTGGAGGATGTGAAGTATTTGGTGGAAACAAGCTGGACATAGTTTGTATTTGTGGTAAAAAAAATGGTGGAGTAAAATTTTGAGGATTTTGCAGATTGTTGGAACTTGAATGAGAGGATGAGGAAGAATTACTAAATGAATCCATTGATAAAATAACACAATAATACAAACGGTCCATTGCATATATATATATATATATATATATATAAGAAAAAAAAGTCTTCACTTTCTTTTTTTTTTTTTTTGGGAGGGTCAAAAGCCTTCTTACATTTCTATAATATCAAATCTCCAAGTGGAATACTGTCTTATTAAGGCATACATAAGGGCATCTTTAAATTATCAAACTAAAATATAATAAATTTCTATTCTGTTTTAATATTAAGTTAATATTAAACTATAACTCGTTTAATCGTTTTCTAATTTATTATAGCGTTCTAACATTATTTATATTTTATATTTATATTATTTATATAATATTTTAACTATTGTAAAAAAATAAAAAAAATCTAAAAGATTATGAGGTTATATATATATATATTTTATTTTTTAAAGAATTTTTTCATTTATAAACCACATCTCCCTGAACCTAACAGGGGACACGTCATAAAAAATGAATATTTTCGATAATTTCCAAATGAGAGTTTATTTTTTTTAATTTATATTTTCTCTAGCTGGTTGACTTTAATTTCATGCTAGTACGCAAAGTTTCGTGGTCGGTCTGGTGGTTGTCTTCTTCTTCTGCTTCACGTTATCATAGCAGACAATAATGGCGGATGCTATTGTATCTGCTCTTCTCCAAGGAATTTTTAACAACTTAACCTCTCAACTTCTTCAAGAGTTCGGATTAGTCACAGGCCTCAAGCCTCAGCTCGAGAAGCTCCAAAGCGTACTAACCACAATCCAGGCCGTTCTCCAAGACGCCGAGGAGCGGCAACCGCACGAGCATTCGTTAAGCAATTGGCTCGCCAAGCTGAAAGACGCCGCTTACGACGCGGACGACTTGTTGGACGAGTTCGCAACCGAAGCTGTCTCCCGCAGATCGCAGATTACTCCGATCAGCTTTAAGAAACGAGTGCGTAATTTCTTATCTCTTCGCGATAATCCGCTAGGTTTTCGTTTAATGATCGCGCGCGAGTTGGAGAGTGTGCTGGAGAGGTTAGATGCGATTGCGGATGAGCGATCTAGGTTTCATCTAAGGGAGGGAGTGAGAAATGTAGAAATTGCTGACTATTCTGAGAGGAGATTTGGTAGTAGTTCTTTTGTGATTGAGTCAGAGATTTATGGAAGAGATGAGGAGAAAGAGAAGATAATTCAGTTAGTTTCTCAGAGAAATCAAGAGGATGATGTTCCGGTTTATGCGATTTTTGGAATGGGGGGCATTGGAAAGACGACGCTTGCGCAGTTGGTGTATAATGATGAGAGGGTTTGTGAACATTTTGAGTTGAGAATGTGGGTTTGTGTTTCCCCTGATTTTGAGATTGTTCGGTTAACTAAAGCAATCATTGAGTCTGCAAGTGGATTTATGAATGGTATGTCGGAATTAGATCCGTTACAGCGCCGACTTCACGAGGTACTGAAGGGAAAGAAGTTTTTGCTTGTTTTGGATGACGTGTGGAACGAGAACCCGGAGAAATGGGAGAGGTTAAGACCAGTGCTAAGATGCGGAGCCAAAGGAAGTTCAGTAATTGTAACCACTCGCAGTGAGAGAGTTGCGCTAATCATGGCTACACATCCGAAGTATTGCTATGATTTGAGGGGGTTGTCGAAGGCTGATTGTTGGAAATTATTTAAAGAACGGGCATTTGGGTTGGATAGAAATGAAAATCCCAACCTTGAAGTGATTGGCAAAGAGATAGTGAACAAGTGTGGGGGTGTGCCCTTGGCTGTGAAAGCATTAGGAGGCCTGTTACGCTTTAAAGGCAAGGAAATTGAGTGGTTATCCATAAAAGAAAGCAAGATATGGGATGTGGAAGATGATGGTAGTGGAATTTTGCCATCCTTGAGACTGAGTTATGATCACTTGCCATCACATTTGAGACAACCTTTCACTTATTGTTCCATATTCCCAAAAGATCATTGGATCCAGAAGGAAAAATTGATCCAACTATGGATGGCCAATGGATTTCTCCTATTAAAAGGACAGATGGAGTTGGAAGATGCTGGCAATATGATTTTTAATGATTTATTGTGGAGGTCTTTCTTTCAAGATCCAGTGAAGGATGAATTTGGAAACATAATAGAATGCAAAATGCATGATCTCATGCATGATCTTGCACAATCTATCATGAAAAATGAATGTGTTGTCACAGAACCTGATCAGATTCAAGATGTTCCAAAAAGGCCTCGTCATTTGACGTGTAAAATAGGGTATTCCATGAACTTTCCCTTGAATGATATCAATGAATCGCAAACATTACGCTCTCTCTTTTTACATGGTAAAGGTATTGATTTGGACTATACTGTGAATATCTCCAAACAGAAATCACTGCGATTGCGAGCTTTGGAGTGTTTTATTGGTCGTGAATTGCCAAGTTTCATATATAAATGCAAACACCTCAGGTACTTGGATATCTCTTCTTCTTTTATTGAAGTGTTACCCGAGTCAATCATTCAGCTCAATAATTTGCAAACTTTGATACTCAATAACTGCGAGTATCTACATGAGTTGCCGAAAGGTATGAGGCATATGAGGAATCTCAGGAATCTTGATATTGGTGGGTGCCGTTCTCTTACACACATGCCCATCAGCATGGGGCAGATGACTTCACTTCAAGTACTAAGCATGTTTATTGTAGGAAAGGGTCATGGATATCAAATTGGAGAACTGAAAGATATAAATATCAGAGGAGATATGCTAATAAAAAATATTGAAAATGTTAGTAATTTTATTGATGCCCAAATGGCTAATTTGGTAGGGAAGCATAAACTTGAATCATTAACGTTAACTTAGGAAGGTAATGAGGATTTTGGATCACAAGTGAATGTTGAAGAGGTTCTTAAAGGCTTGCAACCTTCTCAAAACTTAAAAAGGTTGGTGATACATCAATATCAAGGTTTAACATTTCCATATTGGATGAATGCCTCACTGCTTCCAAATCTGATTGAAGTCAGGCTACGAGGTTGTGAAAGATGTGAACATCTTCCAGCTCTTGGGAAACTTCCTTTACTCAAGCTTCTTGAGGTTAGCAAGTTGAATATTAAGTACTTGTGCAGTGAATCAGATGGTGACAATGCCATAGAAGCATACCCATCATTACATTCACTTTATGTTTTGTCAATGCCTAATTTGGAGGGCCTGACAAAAGGTGAAGGAATTAGAATATTTCCTTGCCTAGAAAGATTAGACATCACTGGATGTGACAAATTTACAACAATGCCGCCTCTTGCAGCACTTACAGATTTATTCATTCAATCTTGCAAAAGTTTGATACAATTGCCCCACCTTCCAAGATTGCAAGTTTTGAACGTGAATAATGGCAATGTGATCTTCTCAGAGAATATATTACAAAGTTCATCTTCTCTTCGAAGTATGGTGATTTGTAATAGCCCTCAACTAGTTTCTTTCACAGAGGGTTTGCAGTATCTAACATCACTACGATTGCTATATGTTAGTAACTGTCCAAGGCTAACCTCTTTACCAAGGAGTATGCAGCATTTGGCATCAATTTCACAATTGTGTATTAGTGATTGTCCCAATCTGACATCTTTACCAGAAGCACTACAACATCTCACAACGCTCAAATATTTGTTTATCAGCGGTTGTCCACATTTGAAGCTAAGAGCCCAGAAAGAAATTGGTGAGGACTGGTACAAGATTGCACATGTTCCTCAAGTTTTTATTGAACTTCGGCAGATTTAATGCTCTAATTGGTAGTAAATTGCAATGCACATGGCCAATTGTCTTGCAGGTGTGTTGAATAGTCAGTGGATGCTTTAAATTTTGCCAACATCTCATTTACTTCCTTGCATTTATTAATTTAATTTGCTCTATAGGTGGTAAATCAGTTCCACAATCCCATGCAAATATGCAATTGAACCTTATTGATTATAGCTAAAACAGGTGCACTTATTTTTGTTTATTTTATTTTTATTTTGGGAAATGAGTGAAAGTAATTAATTCCAACAACCAAAACATTTTATCTAAATATTTAATATTGAGATGAATTCTTATAATCGTGTTTGTTATAAATTAATTTGAGCTGGAAGCTGATATATTTGCAGATTTTAAAGTTATCCTTCTATATTCTCTGTTGTTCTCATTGCAGAAATTGATCACAAATGGTCAAGCTTCGAAACTTGAAAGCCAAGCTACTATTATTTCTGTTAAGTTTATATCCATGGAACTGTGCATACATGGAAATAAAGAGATCCGAACTTGCTGATCACCAACGAAAAGCAGCAGCGGAAAAGGGCGGGAATGAGAAAAGTTCATATACACTTGTCTTCCACACCTAAGTAAATGCATAGGTATGGAAAACTGTCACTTTTTTCTCTTGCATTCTAATTCGCTCTCTGTCTACCTGGGATTTTCTTCAATATTGCGAGCATATGCTGTTCTTGAAGAAGCAAGAATGATACTCTGTTAACTTTCTGACTACTGTGCTCCAGGAGTTTCAATATAAAAACTTATGCTTGTGATTTATTTTATAGCATGTTTAGGTTTCTGCTTGTAAGTTATGTCATTTGTTCTCATATTATGGGCACTATTTAGCAATGATGCTGATCTGATCTGTTAATTTGGTTTTCTATTTATCTCTGATCTGTGTTCATTCATGGTACTCTGATGTTAGAGTGAGAGTGAATCAGAAAAGATCAAGTTGCACTTTATGTACACTGATTCCACTCAGGAGTTTTAGATGCTTTGAACATGTAAACTGCTGATTTCATAAAAGTTTAAATTACTTATGAAATTTAGTCAATCCTTGAAAAATTGCTAATTTTGTTTATATACTAAATTTGGCTGATTGATTGGTCCTACTTATGAGTTATGAGAATCATACAAAGTTGTCTTATTCTTTGTACTTGCATTCAGAATTATGTGTGGTAGTTTGGCTTGGGTTTGAATTAGGAATATATACTAAGTTGTAGAGTGCGTTTATAGGGTAGCCCGAGGCTTCTTCTTCTTTTTCTTTTATTTATTTAAAAATAAAGATTAAAAAAAACAAGGAATACTGCAGGTCAGGGTGTTTGATTTATTTTATTTTATTTTATTTTTGTTCGAATGAAGTGTTTCGATGTATGAAAGTTTTAAATTCTTGTTGGTTAAAAGGGCAACGGAATACATGAAGCTCCTTGCATGAGCAAGAGTCCTGGGGAAGGCCCAGACCACTTGTATGTTTGGTCTCTATAAATACAACTTCTATATGAATTTCAGTGAAGTAGAGATAGCGTTGACAAAATTTTGGAGAAATGTTGAAGCATGCTATCTTGACACTGGAGTTCAATGAGGTTTTTGCACTTTGAGCTCTAAGGTCATGGTAGTGAATCAGTTGCTGTTGGCCATGACCACAATCAAAGTGTACTCAGGGTCACGAACATCTAGTCTTAGCCTTCAACTGGTGTATGCTTTTCCTCAAAGAATCACTTGTTCTTTTCAGTCTCCTACCAGCCCAAGGTAGTCCAAGAATCATTTGTTCATACTTTGGGGTTTGTTAGATAACTATATCTAACTTCTCCTTTTATTCTGAAGCAAATCCTCTTTTTCAATTTTTGTAATAGATGTTTAGTTTTTCCCAAACTGGTGTTATTTTTCATTTTCTTTTACAGGACCAACTAGAGGAAAACTGATTTTTTTTTTTTCATATAATAGCACTCAGCTAGGGCCTAACCGCTCTGTCAGAAGCCTTGAGCTCAACGGAAGACCATTAGAGCAGAAGAGGTGATTACCGGTGATTTTACATGTAATTAAGGAAGTCATTAAAGACAGCTGAAAGGTTTTTGTGTTAAATTCAAGTATTTTGATACAAAAATGTTTTTCTACTTCATAGTTATGATTTGGTACTTCATTGGAATTAAAACCTGACAGGACTTGACCCATTTTCAGTTTAGGAATGCTAATGGTACTGCTGGGCCTGCTACCTTGACATCACATTGGTTTGTTTTTTTTTTTTTTTTTATTGCAAAAAAAGTTATTGCTATTTAAAAAACTAATATAGTTGTTTATCTCATAATAATCATATTTATTTGAATTGGCTTACTTGATAACGAAATATGAAATAAGTAAATATTTTTATTTGTGAAATAAAAATTTTACAGTAAGTACAGAGAAGAAGACAATTTGAGATCATCTCAAATGTCTAAGGAGTTTGGAGAATGCTCCTTCCTAATGTAAATATTAAGGAATTTATTTAATTTAATTAAAAAATTAAGAACTAGTTTTTATTAACAAAATCAATAGGCTCAGAGGAGTAACTAAAAATTTGTATAAGTTATCTACCTTCCTTCAACAAAATCAACAAGTTCAAAGGAGTAACTAAGTGCTCACATAATTACCATAGCCCATGTAAGATACACTCAGATAAATTAACATTTTTATCGAACCCTTGACCCTAGTATATTTTGATTTTTTTTTTTTTTTTCATAGAACTTAATTCTTCTTTTATTGCCATTTTTCAAGTTTTCATCTTTCTACCTTCATACCCTTCTCCTATTAGAACAATCTTTAGAACCTAGAAAGGAGGTTTGCTCAAAACAAGTTTTGCACTTAGTAAGTCCTGATCGAATCTACAAAGCCTAGTTGGATCATATTTGTCTACATCTCTGCAAATAGTTTAAGCCCTATACTATTGAACTAGGAAGCTCAATTTAATGAGGAGCAAAAAACTATACAATAAAACAAATTAATATAATGGAAAAGAATATAAAAAATGCACAAATACACAAATTCATTCAAAATATTATGAAAACGAAAAATAATTCAAAAGTTTGAAAATAGTTGTTTAAAATGATGAACCCGTAAATGTTGTTTAAAAATTTAATTTCACGTTTCCTAAGCTTGAATTAAGGGTTAGAACATCAAGATGATTAATATTTCGATTTGGGTTTTGTACACATTTTTTTAGAGGAAAATTTGGCAAAGGATGGTGCTAATGCTTTTCGTGGTATAAAAGGAGAAGAAATGAATTATGATAATTTTTTTGCTAAAAAACCTTAGTTTTTAAATGTTTTTTTTCTGCCTACATGTGTTATCCCTAAAATTTGGTTGGCTAAAGGTTGAGAAAATACTTTTTTTAATAAAAATATATACTGTGTATTATTTTAAAAAATAAGCTATAACAAACTTTTATTAAATATTTTTATTTCCGACAATTATGAGCAAATTTTTGCATGAATATTTTATATTTTTTAAATTTTATTTTCTTAAACAATTAGCCACTAAATATATTTTAATGTCATATGCTTAGAACATTTTTAACTCTTACCCTGTTTTAAAGTTATCTTAATACTAAATAGTAACTTCTTTTCTAATTTATTTATTATATTTTCTATTTCAAAAGAATTACTTTTAAAATATTCCTTTTATCTTTTTCTTATATTTATTTCTTCTGTTTTCTTAAAAATATATATTTCACATATGAATTTCATTTCACATATTTATTTAATATTATGTGTAATTATTAAGTAATTAATAATTATAAAGTAATTATTATGTAATATAAAAAGATCGGTACAACAAAATTCTTATTTTGATTTGACTTTAATATGTATAAAAAGACAGATACGACATTATTTTTATTCTGATTATAATTCTAATTTTGACTTTGATATACATAAAAAGTTTCATGTGATGAGATTTTTATTCTCATTCTTGTGGTTTATAAACATTAAATGAAATAATCTATTTTTTTTTCTAATCGAAGTCACTTGGCTCCTTCTAATCATAACCTTATATTTTTCACATTCTATGTGCAACTTTTTTTTCTTTATACTCAATTTCCTTTTGCCAAATTTTTTTCTTAAAAACTTGCATACATTGTAGCTAAAAATGTTATCCTATATGAAGTGTACTTAAAAATCTCTCAAGATCCCATTAGAATAACATATTAATTCCAAGATGAATTTTGGTTTTGTGTAGAGGAAATGCATAATAGCAGGACACCATAAAGCTAGGAATTACGCAACAAGAGGTCTGTGAGGTATTAGATGAATAACATTGTAATACCTGACTCTCAAATTGGACCCCCTATCACATGATATCGGGTTAACGTGGAGAGGCGTCCTTTTGGCGGAGTTGCCTCACGTGCAGGACAATGCCCGTTAAGAGTCAGAATGTCACATGAGTTTCCTGTCAATTTCTTTTAAGGCAATTTCAAAATTCAGATAAATATTTCTTAAGTAATTGCATGAAAACATGTTTTCTATCAAGTACATAGTCAAACCATCTTTCAGCATTGTTCACCGGACCTTTACAGTAAACTAAATAGAGATAAAAAATCAGAACTTAGAAATCTCTCAGTGGAATAAATTTTTCAAAAATTTGACTAAAACTGCATACTTCATATATATGAGGTGATTTAACGTTTACATCAAAATATGAAAATAGTTCAAGTCTCAAAATGAAAACACTCATTTACAAGTAAATTGTAAAGCAAAACAAAATAAGTACATGCTTTGTTTGTTCAAATTACAATAAAAAGGAAACTCGAGTCCAAAACGCAATGACTTCTAAGTACGGTCACCTCTATCTACTCAGATTGACTGGTGTTGATCACTATGCTCTGCTTCTGTGAATACCTAAAGAATAAAGATTGGAGTGAGCTCGAAAGCCCAATGCATCTTTCCTACACATCACACACATTATACAGATCAAAATTCAAAACATTACAAACACTTTCACATATTATGCGTGTCAAACATTCATTTGGTTTTGGTTGAAATCTAAAATTGGAAGAGTGTTGAGATCACTCTCGGTATTTCCCGTGATCTGATCTAAAAATAGGTCTAAAATTAATTATTTCTCAGTATCATAGTCTAAGAGAGAGTACTTCCTGCAACCTCGTACTGGCTCCCAAAGACTTCTAACTCTAGCAGACAGCTTAGGGTTGGTAATACCTACGACTAGCTTTGTGGCTCGTCAATCTCAAGCGGTGACATATAGGAGATGCCACCTCTATTCGCTTTGGCTCGTCAATCGTACTAGTATGTGGATTCTTATTAATCCTTCAATCTTATTTAAAAAAAAATTCAAATAAGTTCAATCATTCCCAAGCATCGTACAACACAATAGAAAATTAATCGAATTATGCATACAATTTAATAGTAGTTTGAATAAATATTCAATACTATAAAAATGCAATCTACATGGTAGTCAAATGAATAAATAATGCTATCTAATGCATTTTTTCTATTTATGCATGTTATGAATTAATCATGCATGAAATGAAATAGTTCATCATTCATCACACTATCATCAAAGCACACCAAACAAGTTAAATAAATTTTCCAATGAAATTCTAATTAACCTAGAGCTATTCAAACAACTATTTTAAATTTTAAATCCATATCATATGCATGAGTAAGGGAATCCCGTCCACCTGGATTTCTTGAATTTCCTTTGCTTCCATTCATCGCTAGAGTTCATTCTAAAAATATCAATCTACAATGAAAAATCATTATAATAATTCTTTCTAAGCTCCTACTTCCTTTTTTCAATTTAAATAAAATAATTTTCAGCTAAAGAGACATGTGAGAATTTTCATGGTTTTTAAATAATTATTTCTGGCTAAAAAAGATTATTCCAACATTCCAATATTCGCATCAATGTATTAAAAAATAGATTTTCGATCTCCCAATCTACGCAACCCCCTGACCTTGATATTAACAATTCAACATCCATCAAATAATTTATCCATCACTAAAAATATTTTAAAGAGAATTAAGAATTTAAAACTCAAACCTTTTTAGCTAAAAGATCCAAAATTCACCATTTTCTACTTCGGAGCTTTCTGAGGATTTCAGCTCTATTCTTTGTATGCCAATTAATTCACATAATTTATTCAAATTTAACAATAGGTCCAAAATTAAAGAGAATAGATGTTTTATACCTTCCAATAGGTTTCTCCATTCAAAACCCTTTCAAAATAAACTTCGCTGTCTCGATCTGTTGAAATTTCAATTACTGCTTTCAAAATAAAATTTACATAATTGAAATTGTGACGACCCGCATTTTTATCATCGGAACGACGGGTCCGACGTTCATGTACTCAATGTATTTTCTGGAATTATAATGAGAAAATACAAGAATTTTTCCAATTTTTCTCAATTTTGGATTAATTATTAAAGGAAATGGAAATAATTCAAGAAAATACAATTTTAGGGAGAAAACACATGAAAGTATTAGAAAAATGTGTTTTTTTGAGGAAAATAATTTATGAGATTGATTTATGAATTTTTGGAGTAATTATCAGATTTTTAGAATGATAAATAGAATTTTTGGAAGAAAAATATGATTTTTGAAGAAATTATTCAATTTTTGGAGAAATAATTAAATAAATGTTAAAATTGTGTATAATGTTGATATTTAGATGGAAAATGCTGAATTAGACAATTTATAATTGTAGAGGACGAAAAATGTAATAATTTTGATATATAATACATATATATGTGTATATGTATAAGTAGGAAAAAAAATATAAAAAAAACAAAAAAAAATGTACAAGGAATGGGGGGAGGGGGGGGGAACCTGGGCTGATCCAGGCGCTGGGCCTGGGCCAGCCCAGGCCCCACTGGGCCGAGCACCCGGGCCAGGCGCGTGGGCCGGCCCAAGTGGGCTGGCCGGCCCACGCGCTAAAAGGGGTCCGGCCCCCCTTATTCCCACGGGTTTGAGCATTTTTTGGCGTAATTTTCTGATTTTTCCGCCATTTTCCAGCCACCACACCATGGGAACCCATGGTATTTGCACCCATGGTTTGACCATCACTTCATGGCCTCCTTTGTGGTCAATCCAGGCTGCCAACTGGGCATCCAACATGTGAAGCTAGATGCCACCTGGATGCCACATGTCACCCATTCTTGCCATGCAAGCGTCCCACATGCAACAAAACCCCCTCTTGAGCTCAAACCCAGAAATTTTCCAGATTTCTATAGCTAACTTCCTTGGCTTGAATCTCCTTCAATCCTCAACCAAATCAAGCAAATTATGGCTTGACTCGAAGCTAGTACTACCACCTACAAGATCCAACAAGTGTTTTCCCCAGTCCTTGAGTCGTTTGAAGCAGAAAACACCAAGAAAAGGGGTTGTCCACACTGTTCAACCCAGAAGTTTCAGAAAGTATGTGCTGGAGCAATCTTTGGAACCCTGGAACTTAGCCATTTTCAGTCCCTTCTGGAAGGTAAAGTGGTTCATTTCTCTTATCTTAGTATGTACTTTGATCTTCAAGGATTAGAGAATGAGAAATAAGATCTTATGCATGACTTTAAAACCCTTGAAGTTGGCTACTCACCCACTGTCACAATTGTGAAACAGAGACAGTTGGAGCAATATTGGGACAACTTGTTCTTGAGCTACTTTAAGCACGTCCTTAAGGTAAAAGTCCATCATTCTACTCCTTATTATGAATATTTAAGTGTCCAAGTGGTAGAAATCAGAAAATGAAACGTTTAATGTGTGGTATAAGCCACTGTTACTGACTG
>JAJIYU010015440.1:0-12707 GCA_030144865.1 Tinospora cordifolia
CTTGATTTTATTAAATGTGAAATTGCACTATTGAATTTATTCTAAGGCATGTGGTATTGAAAAATAGAAAGTCAAGTGTGTGTCGCTTATAAAGTAACACCGGCCCGACCCGCCAATTGGTTAAGTCCACCGTCAAAAGGAACGGTGGTTATGTCGAACTCTCAAATCAAAGAACGTGGGGGTTGGGGTGTTTCAATATATAACATATATATATATATACTAATGTTAGTTTGCTAGGCAACTGACAGTCATACGTTAGTGTTTGGATCTACTTTAAGCATCTGCCACCAACTCTTAGCTGGTCCTATAAACTAATGTGTGGTCAACATGACTCTGCAAGGTTTTGTGGCTCCTAACACATCTAGCTGCTCATTAAGCTCTTAGTACAAGTGATATGCAGCCACGCTGTCAGATGTGCCATAAAATTGGGACGGGTGGAGTTTTAAAACTCAATCAACATCGCTCTCTATTCCTTATCCTCAACTTCTTCTTGTGCCTTTTGACGGACTGGAACCTTTGGCATAGGCGCCAGCTATTGTACCAATATCTGCTCTTGAGATGGGGCTTGTATCTGTGACTATGGTGCTGCCTATGCCTACATCTATGGCAATAACAGTACAACCATGATCTACTCAATAACCCATCTGGTAATCTTATCCTAAAACTCTGGAGTCAACACTACCCCAACCTGAGCCTTAGTCTGGTTAACTGGTGCCCTCTGTCCCTGAGATTTAGTCTCCTCAGACATGGCAGCTCTCGTAGTATGTCTCTTGGATCTAGCCATTTATCTACAATCAAAGATCCATTCAGTCATCATAACTTTATTGAGGAAATCCCATGTGCAAACTTAGAGCATTCATTTCTACCGTACTAGTATGACTCTAGATTCATGTCTCTAAGTTCTCATTTGTTCAATGGCATATTGTTTATGCTTCTAGGTCCACAATGAATTTGTTCAGTTTTTGGTACAAGATTTGGTCTCATAATTGAAAATGTAACACCTCAACCCCTAGAAACAAGTTTAAGCTCAACTACATGGTGGGTTGGGTCCTATATTACATTTGCAAGTATACAACTTGCGTCTTAATTCCTTTGTTCTAACAATTATTGAAATCCCTCATGAATACACTTTTCATTGTGCTTAACATTCAATTCAACAAGTGCAATATAAGTAGAAAAAGGAATACTTCAAACTCTTTATTTATTCAAATAAAATAAAGAAACTTACATTCTTAAATTAAATCGTAAACTTGAGTACATAACTCTTTAATTAAAAATAAAAATTTTACTGAAGTCTAAAAATCAAAACTTGGACAACATATCCTTGGAATTTTCAATACTTAACAAGAGTACATAACTCTTTAATCATAAACTTGAGTACATAACTCTTTAATTAAAAATAAAAATTTTATTGAAGTCTAAAAATCAAAACTTGGACAACATATCCTTGCAATAGAATTTTCAATACTTAACAAGAGTCTAATAATATCCATAATCTTCATGGTTCATTCAATTTCCTGAAAAATAAAAGGAATGGGGTAAGCACATAGCCCAGTGGATCATTCATTGAACAACTAAGTTACTATTTCAAATCAATAACACATCCAATTTTACACACTTTCAGGTATTAAGTGATTCACACAACGTTTTGGTTTCAAGTTGAACTTATGACTGAAAGGGGTCTATTCCCTTGATTTTCTTATTTTAGATACCCCTCTTTAAGGTGAAAAAAAAATTCTTAGGTTACTTTCCATTGGATGTCACATACCAAGTATCCCTTAGTTGTACCCCTCAACCACACACTCCAAACATATGATAAGAACACCCATAGCATCCCTACAAATCACTATGACAGTACATGGTTCTTATCTTCACTTTCTTATGTTTAAGATCACGTAATCAGAAAAGAAATTTAGAATATAAATTTCAGAATTTTAAACAACCAAGAAAGCATGAAAATATCATATGGCATACTTGAAACTTCAAAGTAAACATAAGTATGGAATCTAAGCATGGCATGGTATCATGAATAATTAAAACATAAAAGCATGCTAAACTAAAATTAAAATATGATCATTCATGCTGAAACTAAAATAAAACATGCTAAAAATTAGAATTTAAATAAGCACGAACATGCTAAAAATTTAAAATAGCAAAGTAGAGGTTTAAGAAATCCTCTCCACCTTAATCCAAGTTTCTTGTTGAATCCACCATAGGTTCCCCTTATCTTCCACTTTCAGAACTTCAAGAACTTTTAACCACTAGCAAAAACTACTTCAACAACTCTCTAAAATACTGAAATTAGGACTTCTCACACAAGAGAGAAAGAGAAGTAAGAAGAGGTGCCAAGAAGAGGGCAAGAACAAGCAAAGAGGGAAGTGTCAACTCTTTGCTTTGGGATGAGATGAATGTGAGCAAGAGTGGGGCGGTTCATAGATGTTCATGAACACAAGGGGGGACTTTTTGGGCAAGATCACAAGAGGACTTTCCATACATCTCTAGGACGTTTTTGTATGGTTTGGGCAAGTGTGCTTATGGTTTGGACAAGTATGTTCATGGTTTGGGCAAGTGGGCCCACTAGGATACCTATTTCAAATATATGAGTAGAATTTTGTTTCCTTACGAAGTGTGAACACAAAATGGGTGTAGATTATGTTCTAATTCAGTTGGAACGTCCATATAGAATCAGATTTGGGCACTTAGCAACTTTCCTTTGCTTGTTTCTTGCTTGGTCTTCAAACAAACATGCATAGAAACACTTCTAATTTTGGCCTTTTTTTATTAGGGAAATGTTTCCTTGAGCAAAGGTGGCTGGTGAATACATGATCAAACTTGAGGGACACAAGATCAAGGTCTTAGGAATCCTAGGAAACTCTCTTAATTTGGAATTTGGCACATCTGGAGCACACACACATGGTGTAGACGTTTTTTGGGTGCATGGGTACATTTGATCATTTATCTTGGTACATGGGATCACTCGTCTTGGTTTTTAACCATGTGAAAACTTCTCATAATTGTGGTGTATTAAATCATTTGCATAATACATGGGATGTAACATCTCAAAAATTCGTATGAAATTTGAAAATTTATTTAGAGAATTATACGGAATTGACGGATGAAAAATTTGGTAAGTCCTAGTTTAGCCAAATAAGGAATAAAATCAATTTAATGAACTTTTGGAATAAAATATATGAATATAATGTATATCATGGGATATCATAGCTAAAAATACAAGGATATGTGCAATTTTTTATGAAAACAAGATTAGAAAGTCAATTTGGATTAAAATTTGGCAAAAATCCGAAAATGGAACATAAAATTCGGCTGAAAATCATATAAATATAACTCAAAACACATCCAACGGCTGCAAACCGTCAATTTGAATCCGATCTCACGATTCGATGGCCGCAAGATGATTCCCACCAACGCCCGAGCGCACGGGATAACGAAGATCGAACGGACGAAGATGATCAAGGACGATCAAACGGTCGCGATCAAAGTTGCGAAATCTCGATCGTGAAGTTACACGGTGCGACTCCGCGCGCACCAATCTCGACCCTTCGATTTGATCCGTGTGCATGTCTCGAGGATGATCCAATGCGCCAAAAAAATGAGAAAAAAACGACGAAAAATTCGCTGAAATTTACCAAAAAATTGAAATAAATACCAAAAATTGATTTTTAAATTCTAAAAAAATCTGAAAATACTTATTTTCCTCTTATAATTAGGAAATAGAAATTCTAGAGAATTTAGGTGTTTTACTCCAAGAAAAACTCAATTGTTTCTATTTTTCTCCCTTTGAAAATCTATATAAACCCCCCTAGGCTCTCACTTCCCTCATTTCAAAAATAAGAGTTGAAATTTCCTTTTATTTTCTCTAAGCCCTCTTCTTGGCACCTCTTCTCACCTTTCTTTCCTCTCTCTTGTGTGTGAGAAGTTTTTCTCTTGGGTTGAGTAATTAATTTGGGTGATCTTCATTGGCACTAGTATGTGGGGGAATTGGTGCAGAAATTTCTGAAGAAAGCGTCACAAGGTGGAAGTGATTTCAAGAACACCCTTCTGTTCTTATTTAAATTTATGGCATACTCATTGTTTATGTGTTTTTCACTGAAATCAATGATTTTCAATTTTAGTTTGAGAATTTTAAAAGTTTATTTCAGTTTTTTCAGTTCTGATTCATGTTTAAGCAATTATATCATTCATGTCATATTAGTATCCTGCTTAGGCTTTTAAATTAAAGTATGATGCATGTTTTATGAGTGTTTCATGAATTGATTGTGTATAGTCTGAATTTTAGTTTGATCTCATATTCTAAAATTTATTTTATGCGATCATGATATGAGAGTTAATCTGAGATAATAATGATAATAACCACGTACCATCATAGTGGTCAAGGCGACGCTATGAATGTTCTTTTCAAATGAGTTAGGTCATATGGTTTTCAAACCTAAGTACTTGAGGGTCGTGTGCCACAGTACCTCTTGAGTCACCACGTGTAACAAGTTGATGCCGACACATGCCACTAACAGGTTGATGTCGAGTGGACTCTGTTTATTTAGTTAAGAGTATCAAGGGATTAAAGGCCCTTTTGGTCTAAGACTCGACTTGAACAAATTGTTGTTTGAAATGCCTAATGACTGCAAGTGTTTGAATTATGATTGTGTTATGAGTTTGAACATGAAAGATGGTTGTTTGAAAAGGATCCACTAGGCTATGTGTTCACTCCTTCCTTTCTTATTTTTTTCAAGAACGTGAAACCTATGAAGCAGTTGAACATGGATAGTTCTTAGAAAGTTTCTACCTTATTTTTTTAGAATTTTTAAGGGCATGTAGCCCAAAGTTTAAATCTTTTCTACTGAAAAGTATTTTGAAGTTTTCTGTTGTAATAATTAGTTTTTTTGAAAAGTTTTGTACTTTTAATTTTTTTTCTATTATGAATAAAATAGTTTAAATTTCTTTATCTCTTTTAATTTTTCTTGATTTTATTAAAGTGAAAATTTTGTATTCTTGAATTTTTATACAAAGGCACGAGATATTGAAAAAGAAAAGAATAAGTGTGTGTCACTTGTAAAGTAACACCGGCCCGACCCACCAGTTGGTTAAGTCCACTGTCAAGAGAATGATGGTTATGTCCAATGCTTAAAGATATGGTGGTTGGGGTATTACATGGCCTCATTTTGTATGGATTCAAATAAAGAACACATCTCATGGAACTTTGAGTTGGGTGAGGGTGTAGATGATTATGGCGTTCCACTCATGTGACTTGCACATACTTGGGGTGGCCATGATTTCATGGGTTCACAAAAATCAAATAAAAATTAATATCTCCTTATTTACAAGGAATTATGACATATAACCCATAGTTTTGGAATCACATAAACCTAATGCAATTTTTAAGGTATGGTTTGGCCCAAGGTGATTTTTCCTCAAAAACTTTTCTTATTTAAGACCCACTGAGGTCGCTAGGCAAATAAAACTTAAATCTTGGCCGATTGTCCTAATTTTTTTGATATGTCATTTATTTTTGTTAGTTAATATCATTCCATTTTGTTTTGGATATTTTGATTCTCCAAAGTACCCTAAACGTCGCTTTTTTTCCAAATTTGGACCCCTTGAAGGGCGTTTGGCAAATGAAAACCTTAATATTGACAATTTGTTTTAATTTTTGGATATGTTGTCCATTTAGTTGGTTCATATTACCTTACTTCATTTCAAGTTGTTTTGTATCCTTAATGGTCACCAAATGAGACTTTTGAAAACCTACTAAATTTAGCCCCGAAATGAGCCCGGTTTCATTTTGCACCCAAATTTTACTAAATGTGTCGGACCCCCTACTCTAAGCCAAGGGCGGCCTGACCGGCACAGTGGCCTGATGAATCCTCTAACAAGTCGAGTTTGCCCGACCACTGTTAAGCCCTTTCCAAAACTCATACCACAGACGATATCAGAATAACTAGGATACTTAAGAGCAAAAGTAAGCAATACACGAAGCGGAAGCATTTCATTACATATATTATTCTTGTCCAAAATACATACACGACCACTTATACACAAACAAGGAGTAACCAACCTCTAAACCAAAAGACCGAAAAAAGGGGATCAGGAATCGTCAGGGGATCAGGCGATCACCACGCCTTTCCCTTTATCCACCACTGAAGAACCTGAAATAGTGATAGAGTAGTGAGCCCAAAAACCACGTGGCTAAGTGAGTAAAAAGATCAGCATGTCATCCATAACTACTATTCCAAAATAATGCATGTATGCATGAGCAGTAAAGATGGTATGGCATACAAAAACATGGCATAGTATGAAAACAGTTATAAATAGTGCAACAATTTCATAAAGCATCTCAAATCCATGATAGTTAAAAACGTATCCAAGCTAGGTTAGCTCAATAAACCCAACCTATGGTCATCACTCGAGCGGGTCGTAAGTTAGGCATACTGGCCACTTGAACGGGTTGTAACCTAGGCGTGCTTCTCGAACACCCTAACTCTGCGCTTGGTCTTCTAGTGTCGTTACTCGAGCGGGTCAAAAGCTAGGTGTGTTAACCATACGCCCTAACCCTGTGCTCGGACCTCGAGTCAAATCTCATCGTGTACCTTGACCTCGCATTCGGACCTTGAGCCCTTGGTTTTGCTACCGTGTACATCTAAATATCTCAAAACCAATCAGATGTATTTAAATCTTGTGAAACTATTCAAACCATGATATATCATACAAGTTTTATGCAAGGGATAGAAATCATAAAAGACACCTAAGTCAAACTACTCACCTCGGGTCTTGCGCACCAATGCCCCATCGACAACCGGCCCAGTCTCGCTGTACTCTCTCAAACCTGTATCAATCAAACTCAAATCTTAGTTCTATCCGTACAATGGCCCAACATCTAATCTCACCGTCCCAACTCAGTTTTGATTGACACGAGCCGTTTCGGACAACCGGTCAAACCTAAACAATTCAGGTCAACTCTGGTCAATGCGGTCATCCTAGTCACCTTAGGTAAATCTATGCCCAAATTGGGTCAACATAGGTCATTCGGGTCAAGATTGGGTCAAAAGGGTCAAAATTGGTCCAAAATGTCAAATCCCAACACTTAGTCACATTTTTAGCTTAAGGCCCTAACTGCGCAACAATTTTTCCAATTTTTCTGCGGGCAATCCATACATCAGATTTCCATCAAATTTTCAGATCTGTTTTAGACGCCTTAAACCCCTCCAGAATTTTAAATCATGATTTTAGGACTTCATTTGGTAGTGTTTTTAGCTATGATTTCAGGGACTATGTGTTCTCAGATTCTATATGGTAGGTAGTGACTATTTTCTCAATTTGACCCACTTATCCATATCCGATTGTTCTAAAATTTGGTATACATAAATTAGCCATACTCAGAAATCTCTCCACCAAATTTTAGCTCAATCCGCTGAGGTTTGCCATCTAATTTAATCTCAGAATTTTTAGTTGAATCACAGGAACGTCTGGGTTCACACTTCTTAGCAGTGGATTTTCCAAATTTCCTGTGATCAATCTAACCGTTGGATTTGGATAAAAATTTCCAGATTTGATCTATTCTGTCGAAGCGTTCACAAGAATTTTATTTCATGATTTTCAGACATCATTTACAAGGGTTTCTAGTTATAATAATAGAGACTGTAAGAATCCCGTATACCCTGTGACAGGCAGTCACCTAGTGGATTAACTAACCTACTTCCCAATTTCAGAATGCCTTGAAATTTGGCACACATACCATTGACATATCCAGGTACTTCTTCACCAAATTTCAGCTCAAATTGCCTTCATTTGGTCAGTCAACTAATCCCTTACTTTTCTATTCATGTAACGGATTATTGTATGATTTAATCCCCTATGGTTTTTGAGTGCTTATCTATCCTAGGTCCCAATACTAATCCGAGGCCATTCCTTGCTATTTTTTGCAAGAGTTTAGGCCCTGGAATCCTGATTAAATAAGTCTCACTCAAAATAGTAAGGAACCCTACTCATATTTGCTCTCAAACATTACTCCAAAACATGGTGTGCATGAAGATGTTCTGAAAATTTTTCTAAGTCCACAACACCTAACCAATAAGGCATATTGACAAGCATGGTAAATTGTATTCACAAAGGGTTGTGATTTGAAACCTATACCTTTTTTTAGTCCTCAAAGTGAGCTTTAATCACTCCAAAGTTCGGCTTGATCCGATGCTCTTATCCACTTCAACTGGTGGTCCAAAGTTGTCTCCAACACTACTTTTCTGAAAACTACTGTCACAGTCGATGAGCAGTCTACTTTGGCCCTATTTTTGACATAGTTTTACTATTTATTTGCTATTTCATATAAAATAAAAGTTAAAGTAGACGTTTCAACCTTTCCGTCAAGCTATAATAACTTCAAAACTGACCAGGGATGGATGGTGAACAAGTTCCACAAAGTTCAAATCAACATGTAGTTTTAGTTTTCTGGGTTTCCAAGTGTCAAACAGCATGCTTTCCCAGCTTTTTTCATCTCTACCGGTCGTGCAATGGTGGCCGAGGCTTGTAGGATCTTAAAGAGGAGTCTAAGGGCTTTCCAAAAAGTACAAGAACGTCCAAAATGGTGGTGGGATGAAGGAGAACAGAGATTGTGAAATCTGGTCATTCAAGCATGAAAAATCCAGCAAAGAAAAATGGTTTTGTTGCATGATTTGGGCCCTTCATGCTTGGCAATGAGCTCGCCATGTGACTCATTTGGTTGCTTACATGGTGGACATTTGTCCTCTGCTTAAGTTCTGCCCGGCGGAGCTGTCGAAGTGGCAAAATCCGAGGGTCAAAAACCATTGGTAGCAGCTGATTTCTTGTCAAGAGAAGGGGAAAAACCATGGGAGAGGAAGAAGAAAGGGGGAGGGGGGGCGTGTGGGCTTTGCCAGCCCGGTCGGGCCGGCCCACGTGCCAGGCCCCCTATTAACCCTTTTTTTAATTTTTTTTATTTACTCTTTATTTCGTATTTACACATATATGTACCGTATATATATATATATATGTATTTTATACCAAAATTTTGCTTTATTTTTTTCTAAATTATAAAACTCACTAATTCATCATTTCTCATCAAAATACTACTACTATTATACCTCATTTTATCATTTATTCCATTATTTTTTTCAAAAGTTGAATAATTTCTCAAAAATCATATTTTTCTCCCAAAAATTTCATTTATTATTCTAAAAATTATATGATTATTCCAAAAATTCATAAATCAATCCTAAAATCAATTTCTCTCAAGAAATCACATCTTCCTTATAACCCCATGCGTTTTCTCCTCAAAATTACATTTTTTCCCCCATTATTTCATTTTTTCTTCAATAAATAATTCAAAATTGGGGAAAAGTTGAGGATAATTCATGTATTTCATTTAAAATTTCAAAAAACACATACTTTGAACCCGAAATTTTTTGTGTACAAAATCATGGGTCGTCACAAAATGGACATTGGATTTCATTTCATCAAGTACAAAATTTTCAGGGTATTAAGTAAAAACATGCAAGTATTTCAAAAATCTTTACATACACAAAACATGCAATCAACAATCTCATATATCGTCACAACAGCATGCTAGCATAAAGAGATTCCAACTTCCACCTATGCCTCTGTGTTCGAGTGTCTCATATCACTCTTGCCCATTGACCTAAATTTTCTCTTAGAGATCTCACTACACCCAAATAATTTCACAAGTGTCTCGATGTCTAAGGCTTCCCAAGCCCCACTACACTTTACCATCTCATACCAGCTAAGCATAGCAAAACAAATTCATCCAAAGCCACCAATCACTCACTAAATATGGTTTGTAATTCTCCGAGTCCAAGATTTCTCCATATCCCTAAATTTCTTAGGCGTCCCATACCACATAGAAACCAAGGATATAGGATCCTCTCGATCTCATGTCCTGACCAATCAAGTGTTTCATTTCACACATTATCAGTCTCTAGCTTATGTCCTAAAAGCTTTTATTTAAGATTTACTGTGCCACCTTGCCAACACCCAAGCTATACCTTAGATCTTTCCTTAAACCTAAGTATACAATATCTCTACTGCCAAGCTCCTCTGTAGGATTGGCAGTTCATAGTTTAAACTCTAGACTCTAGTCCAGTGACTTATTAACTGAGCCACTGACTGATAAATTAACTGAGATACTAACTAAGCTCTTACGTGAGCATCTCATTAGATTGGCATCATTCATTAAACAACTAAGTTACTATTTCAAATCAATAGCACTTTCAAATTCAAACTTTTTTACACATTAAGTGATTCAAGCAACTTTTTGTTTATAGTTGACGTTAAGACTGAAAGAGGTTCTACTCCCTTGATGTTTTTAATTTAGATACCCCTATTTCAGGTGGAAAGACATTTCTTTGTCACTTTCCATTGGATGTCACATACCAAGTATCCCTTAGTTGCGCCCCGCAACCACACACTCCAAACATGTGTTAAGAACACCCATAGCACCCATACGGGTCACTATGACAGTACATGGTTCTTATCTTCAATTTCTTTTATTTAAGAATCACATAATCATAAAAGAAATTCAAAATGTAAATATCAAAATTTTAAACAACCAAGAAAATATGAAAACATTACATCGCATGCTTGAAACATCAAATTAAATCCTAAACATGAATTCTAAACATGGCATGCTCTCATAAGTGCTTAAAACATAGAAAACATGCTAACTAAAATTAAAATATGATTAAACATGCTAAAACTAAAATAAGACATGCTAAAAATTAGAATTTAAACAAGTATGAACATGCTAGAAATTTAAAATAGCAAAGTAGAAGTTTAAGAAATCTCATCCACCTTAATCAGAGCTTTTATTGAATCCGGCAAATGTTGGCCTTATCAACCACTTTCAGAACTTTAAACCACCAATAAGACTACTTCAACAACTCTCTAAAATACTGAAATAAGAACTTCTCATGCAAGAGAGAAAAGAGGGTGAGAAGAGATGTCAAGAAGAGGGCAAGAACAAACAAAAAGGGAATCGTCAACTCTTTGCTTTGGGATGAGATGAAAGTGAGCAAGAGGGGTTATTTATAGGTGTTCATGAGCACAAGGGGGCCGCTAGGGCAGCTAGGCCAGCTAACCACGTTTGGGCATATTTCCAACCTCATAAGGATGGTTTGGGTGAGAAAGGCAAGTGTGCTCATGGTTGGCAAGTGGGACCATTGAGGTTTCCAATCCAAGTATGAGCAAAATCTTTGAACCTTATTTGTTTCTTTTATGTGTGTGAACACAATTAAAGGTTTAGAATACATTCTAATCTCTCTTAGATGTCCTCTATTAGTAGGGAAACATGCTAATATATTGTGATTCATAAAATCAAATAAGTTTCTAATATGAGCACACAAAAACAAAGCTTTGAAATGTTTTTTATTTCCCTTAGATTCTCTCCCTTTTTGACTCCACATGTGAGATGAGGCATGTTTCTATTTTTTAATTTTTTTTTAGGTGAAGGAATCTTTCTATATCTCTTTAAATAAGCCACGCTCATTAAACTTCTATATTGGGTTTGTCACAAGTGTGCCCACACACACACTTATGAGATATTTTATATGTAACCTTAGTATACATGATCATTAATCTTGGCACATGGAATCATTCTTCATGGTTTCTATAGGTTTGGGCATACTTGATCATTTACATGACACATGAAATCATTCTTTATGGTTTCACATAATGGACACATCCCATGGAGCTTAGGGTAAGGTAGGGTGCACATGATCATGGTGTTCCACCCATGTGACTTGCACATGTTAGGGGTGGCCATGATTTCATGGGTTCACAAAAATCAAATAAAAATTAATATCTCCTTATTTACATGAAAATATGATTTGTAACCTATAGTTTTGAAATCATATGAACCTAATGCATATTTTAAGATATGGTTTGGCCAAATGTGATTTTCCCTCAAAAACTTTCCTTATTTAAGACCCACTGAGGTCACTAGACAAATGAAAATCTAAATCTTGGTCAATTGTTCTAATTTTTGGATATGTCATTCATTTTGTTGGATCATGTCATTTCATTTTGTTTTAGGTCATTTTGATCCCCCCAAGTACCCTAAATGACAATTCTTTCTAATTTAGATCCTTTGTAGGGCATTTGGCAAATGAAAACCTTAACCTCGACTTATTGTTCTAATTTTTGGATATGTCATTCATTTTGTTAGTTCATGTTATTTCATTTAATTTCGGGTGATTTCAATCCCTTGAAATACCCTAGATGAAAATTCTTTTTAATTTGGACCCCTTGAAGGTCGTTTGACAAATAAAAGCCATGACCTTGACTAATTGTTTTAATTTTTGGATATGTTGTCCCCTTAGTTGGTTCATGTCATCTTACTTCATTTCAAGTTGCTTTGGGTCCCTAAGGGGTACTATGTAACACCCCGTAACTTGCGGTCGTGTCACGTCGTGAGCGAACTATAGTAAATAAGTTAATCACTCGATCGCACTCGCGCTCATGCGAAGGTGCGAGTGATGCAGAAATGAAATCGGTTTCTTGAGCGAGAAAATAATAATACTAATAATAGTACCATAAAACTATAAATTGTGTTTCATAAATGCGTCTAATAATTAAAATAACTATATTATAAAAATATTAATAAATAAATAAATAAATAAATATGAAGGAGGGAATTATATAGGTAACAAATATATATATATATATATATA
>JAJIYU010015441.1:0-12663 GCA_030144865.1 Tinospora cordifolia
CAAACCAAAATGTCCAAATGCATTCAAGTGAGTAAGTCTGTCACTCAAGCTCAAGAGTCATGACCAATATTTCACTTTCCGGACCCATTAATTGCATGGAATTGCAACGAGGGAAAGCGAAATTCCACAATTGTATCACATCAATTAGATCCATAGACCGGTGCATCATGGCTTTCAAATTGACCCTTAAAAGAAATTACTACTAACGCCAGATCATTTTATTTACTTTTAGTGCATGATTCATTGCAATTCACCGTTTTATTTGATAGGGAGGTTGTCGCTTTCAAAGCATATCCATACGACTCGTTTGGTAGATTGACTTATTGGTCACCTAAGTAGATTAGGAGGTTGAGATTAGTCTTGATTGTCTCCTTAATGTATGCTTAATTATGTTTTTTATTTTTTATTAATTTTTTTTATGGTTTTTTGGCCCAAGGTCTTCTAACATATATATATATATATATTTCTTTTTGAGTAACAATGCATAATTAAAAGATGTTATCCTTCAATAGGGTTAGAAAAGGAACATGATTATGGAATACAAAAAGGGCTTAGATAAGAGTAATGGAGGTGAACTATTATGATTTTACTATTATTTTTACTTAAGGTCGAGAAAAAGCTCCTCCTTATTTACGAGAAAAGATTCAAACTCCTAACTTTATCTGAAGAGATTCAAATACAAACTACTGAAACTAGCCAATGTTTGATGCTATCGAAAATTGGGGAGTTCGTCCCAAAAGCCTCCTTTCAAGCTATTTTTGAATTATAGATAAGATATATAAAAATAAAGCAACACAGTCATTATAGTATTTGTTTTAATTTCCTTTAAAAAGGAATTGTTGATAAATTTTTGAATTCGTTATAGTAAAAATTTCAAAACACTATTTTTTTTTTCTTTTTATTTTTGCAAGGGTTCAAACAAATTGGTTGGTATGTTATTTATTATCTTGAAAGTAGCATTTTATATTAGAAATCAAACAATCAAAATAACCATTAGTAGCTATAGCATTGTAAGGTTTTTTTTCTTAACAAAATTTGTAACGTGTATTAGTAGATTTATTTTTAATAGTTTCCCTGATCTATATGTACATTTATATTTTTTGAACTTCAAAAAAAAAAAAATTTACCTCTTAAAGTTTCAAGTCTTACTTCTAATTATTGTTTTTAGTAATTTTAAGCCCAATTTTGTAATTTTGATCATATCGAAAGGAAACATATAACTTTTTTTTTCTTAGAAAAACTTTATTTTATTTTTCAGAGTAAAACCTAAAATAATATAAACCCACGGATGTAACATCCTCCTCATTGGACGTCACACCAACCTTAAATAATATACAATATTACATACAACTTGAGAGAACATTTATTACACATATAAGTCCATATATATCCATAAATTTAGGGGAATGTTTTGCATGTCAAGGAATTCAAACAGTGAAGGATTCGTGATGATCACAAGAATAACAAGAAAAAGTAGAGGAGGAAAATGGAGTGGCAGTATCACTATTAATTTCTTCTCGTCACGTAGCTATATAGGTAGGATGACGTGCGGGACATGTTTGTTTATGCATACAGTGGATTTTTGCCCGAGTGCTTAAGCTCCAAGAGAGAGAGAGAGAGAGAGAGAGAGAGAGAGAGAGAGAGAGAGAGAGAGAGTCTGATCAATTAAATATTGAAATTCTATGGTCTCTCTGAAAACAAAAATCACTCTCCGCACGTACGCTGCTATATCCATCTCGTATATCCTATTCGTAAGCGATCTGGTGTGGGCTCTGAAAGAGTGAGAGTCACTGGTGCTCCACCCTAACTGGTTGTGTGACATGACCCTGCACGTTTCATTTTAAGTCACTACGAAGTTAAAAGGGGCCACAAGCATTATCTTGCGGGGGATCTCTCATTTTTCTTACACCCCGACCACTTAATTTGGTGGGATATATATGTTTATAAACAAGAGTATATACAATTACAAGATATATTTGTTAACGATATTAAAGTTAGTTTTTGAATCGGATATACCAAATTATGTAATGACACCTGTACACTATAGTACAGATTGGCGCCATCAAATAGGAGTGTAACACGTGTCGACAATTGGTTTGTAATGGTCTATTTTTATGTAACTGCATATATTAAACAACTATACATGAACTATTATTTTCTCATACTGCGATCTTCTTCATCCTTGTTTTTCATTCTCTTAGATTCTTCTACTTTTGTGGTCTTCTTCCAGCAAACTCTCAATTGAAATAATTACATGGTATAAGAACCTTGAAAAGAGAGCTCTCTTGGAACTAAATAGCTAACATGAGTCTATCTCCTACAACTCCTTTATCATCTGCAATTGCTATGCTATGAAATCCACATCTGAAGCTACCCACCCTATCTAGCCTCTATCAATCAAGCTTGATCAAACCAATTATCTATTGTGGATGAATTAATTACTCAATAGTCGCACACAATCTTGAGACTTCTTGGATGAATTGAAGCCAGCGATACCACGCTATCTAGATCTATAGACCCCAAGTTGATGTTCATCACTTAGGAACAATACGATAAACTCGTTATGAGCTGGATATGTGGACCTTGGACTCCTTGTTGACACTGATTGTTGCCTTCTCCAAAGCATTGAAGATTTGGAGCTCTCTTTCTAGCACATATGAATCAACCTCTCAATCTCGCATAGTGGAGTTGCATTTAGCACTTTAATCTATTTAAATGGGTTGAGTGCTGATGTAACATTTCGCTTTCTATGCCCGACCCACATCATCCAATGATATCTTTTTTCAATATTTTTGGGTTGTCCGGGAGGTGGGCTTATGCTATTTTAACT
This sequence comes from Tinospora cordifolia, assembly GCA_030144865.1. Taxonomy (NCBI): domain Eukaryota; kingdom Viridiplantae; phylum Streptophyta; class Magnoliopsida; order Ranunculales; family Menispermaceae; genus Tinospora; species Tinospora cordifolia. The sequence continues at coordinate 2,831 of JAJIYU010015441.1, forward strand.
TTTTTCTTTCTAAATTTCACATCTATGAGATATCCTGTGCACATTAATCTATGTATAAAATAATTTAAAATTTATGACGCGATGAAATAAAATGAATATTTTATCAGTTAATGAAAAAATATAAGATTAATAATTCAACCTTCAATAGATTTTGACCCACATGCCCTACAATAAATTTAAATAAAAATTCATACATATTAAATGACTCTCATGTAGCCTTCAAAATTAAATTCCTGAAATATTAAAATAAGAGGTGAGCTATAAAGTCCAGTAGATCATCTCAAATATTTAAATTATTAATTCAACAAAATAAAACATGAATAACAAACACTTACAATGAATTAAATGATTAAAGCAGTAAGTTATTTTGTTTATTATTAAAGACCGAAAGGATACCCCCAACATTTTTAATCCCTAGGGAAAGAGTTACTATACTAAACTTAGACCCATTAGAGTAAGATAGGATCAACTTCGAACCCTCTGTTACCTCACAACTCCTGATTGGAATGCTCACGGTGCAATTTCGACCTTGTGTCGATACGTGGTTAAAATCTTTATTTAATCTTATATTAAATGTAAAAGCACAATATTTAAATAATTTGACAGTATGTAAACATTTTAGCAGGGTAACATTTCATCATAAATTATGAATTAAAATAAACCTAAGCATGCATATTCTATATGGCATGTGTTAAAAATCTAACACTCAAACAAGCTTTATTTGAATCAAAATAATAAATTAAAGAGTGGAAGTCATTTCACCTCGAGATCGCTTCTTTCTGAACCTTCTTTAGATCTTTTTCCTTTGCTTGCATTAGGTTTATGCAGCACTTCTTTGCTACTACTCCGCTGGCTGTTTAGAACAGCTAAAGAAAGAAAAGAAAACATTAGGTGTCAAGAAAGATGTAGAGAGAGTAAGAAGGAACTCTATTTAGTTCTTGTTGAAATGAAAAAGAATAAAGGGGGAGAAGAGTTTACATAGGGTCTTCTGGGGGCGGGGCTTATAATTTTTTAGCATTCTTTGCATGAAAAATTTTCATTTTTATTTGGTTTTGGTGGCTCAAAAGAAAACCATATATTTTAGGGGTTTAGGGGATTTTTTTCATAATTTTTTGATTTTTTTGGTTTTCTTTTCATGTTTTCCTTTTATTTTTCGTTTTTTAAACATTCTTTTCTTGTTTATTTTCCTTATATATATATATATATATATATATGAAAACTTGTTTAAATAATTAGGTACAAAAATATATAGATAGCTATGTGGATTTATATAGAAAAAGAAAAAAAAAAAAAAACAGAGAAAAACATGGATATATATATATATATATTCATTAATGTATGGTTTAATGTTGCACCAAAGTACATTTCAATTTTCTTACTTTATTTTATATCTTATAGTATACATAATTTATGTAACAAAATATTAATAATTCGTCAAAGTTTGATTATTTTATTTAATCAGATTTCGTACAAAATTGTCGAGTATTATAGTTGTTGATGTTCAAAACGATCATTGATCAACTTGCCTCTATTCGTGAAGTTGTCTCACCTTAGGATCAACTAATTTATTTCTACCAAAAGCTAGGTGCTGATTTCAATCTTCTCTCTTTGCAAGCTCAGTCAATCGCTCCATCTCTTCAAGAAGTAGAAGCTCACAACCAACTAATGTCTTACGATCTAATATTACAACATCAATACTTAGTGGGTATGATTAACAAACCCCAAGCATATGTTGCTATCACCAACAAATCGAGGCTAACATTTTGTACCCTTGCTCTAGATAATGCCTTGGTTGTTCTTCAACTACCAACTTAGCAATCAACTGCACCTGTGACTTCCCTACTTAATATCCTTGGACGAGCACTTAAGGATCACCACATCCCTCAAATGCAAGTGAGCGACCATTCAAAGAATTGATCTTGTCGTTAAATATGTGGAAAGTAAGGTCACCTTGCCCTCAATTGCTACCAACGCCTGAACACCACATCCTATCCACAAGTATACTTCTTGGCTCAGGCAACATTTGAGAATGTTGCTGATAGTGATTGGTACACAGACTCTGACGTGATTCATCATCTCACTCCTAACTTCAACTCTATGCAACAACCAATGGTCTATCATGGATCCAATCAAGTGGTAAGGAATGGTATGTTTATCCCTATTTCTCACCATGGCACTATTTTGGTCAAGTCCCCTATTTATTCTCTTTCTTTGCACCATATTTCACATGCTCCTCATATCTCAAAATAATTAGTTAGTGTTTCCAAGTTATGTGCTACTAATAATGCCTTTGTTGAGTTTCATCCAACTCATTTTCTTGTGAAGGACCATGCAAGAAATCAAGTATTCGGTGGTCCTCTTGAGCATAGGTTATTTTGTCTATCGATTCCTCAGGAATCTGTTCTCAATCATTTACATGCCGCCTCATCTTTAGCCTTCTTCACTTGTTAGGTTTGGCATCATCAGTTAGGTCACTCCTTTAATAATGTTTTAAGTGATATTTTTGGTCTGTCTTCTAAGATCTCTTTGTCTAGCTTGTCAATGTCCGAATGTAAGTCTTGTTGTGTTGCTAAGATCAATAAATTACCATTTCCTGTGTTTATATCACATGCATCACGCCCCTTTGAGTTAATACATTATGATATTTGGGGCCTTGCCCCTATTATTTCCTTAAATGGTGTTCATTATTTCTCTTATATGTAGATGACTATTCTTGTTATACTTGGATATATTTGCTTTGTATGAATGGTGAAATTATCAAGTACTTCAATTTGTTTTATGCCATGGTCAGAAACCAATTTCACACAGATATTATGATGTTCCAAAGCAATTGGGGTGGCAAGTTCCAATTTTTCATATCAAGACTTACTACCTTGGGTATTACTCCCTGAGTATCTTGCTCGTATACACCTCAATTAATCTGAGTGTAAACATAGACATGTTGTGGAGATGAGACTCACCTTGATGACTTATAATTCTATATCCTTACGATTTTGGGCATATGCATTTCTTATTAGTGTCTACTTAATTAATCGGCTTCCAACACTAATGTTGAACTACATGTCTCCTTATGTATTAGTTTACAAGAAAGAACCGGGTTTTGATCATTTACATGTGTTTGGGTGTGCTTGCTATCCATACCTTCGACCTTATATAGAGCATAAATTGGAACCTTGTTCACTCTTGTGTCTGCTTGTAGGCTATATCTCATATCACAAAGGCTACCTCTATTTTCATCTTTCTTTTGGTCAACTATGCATCTTTCGGCATGTTCTATTAGGTGAGCATTTATTTCCATCAACTTTGTATATGACAACCACCACTTTTGTTGCTCCTCCAAAGTATACCATACCTTTTTTTATTGATATTTTCTACTTAATCACTAAGATTAATTGATGCTCTAGCCTCTATTGCAGATATTACGGTGCCTATGGCTTCTTTGGCGACCACTACCATTTCATTAGTTTTAGTTTCAACTTCTAGGCAACCATCCTCTCCACATAAGGCTACTGAACCTATCAGAGGCACTATCTCACTTTATCACAATTTTCGCGAACTATTGGAGCCAGCTCCCAATAGTGGTCGCCCTATGATTACTCATGCTAGGTTTGGTATTTTCAAACTGAAATTGCTCTTGGTTGTCTCTTCTTCGCCTTTGAAACTTTCAAAATCAACATCCATCTCAAACGCTCTTTCTTTAAAAGCTTGGAAAGAGCTATGAATAAAAATTGAGGCACTTTTTCAAAATGGCACATGGTCATCAGTTCCACTAACTCTCGAGAAATCTCTTATTGGATGCAAGTAGGTTTGCAAACTCAAAATTTACTTTGATTGGTCTCTTGAACATCATAAGGCTCGCTTGTTTGCTAAGGGATTCAACTAAGCCTATAGACTCGATAATTTTGAGATCTTCATTCCATTTGGGAAGCCACCAACTATTCGAATTGTTCTTGCCATTGTTCTTACTTATCATTGGCTCATCAAACAACTTGATGTACACAATGCCTTCCTCAATGACAACCTACTTGAGGAAGTTTACATGTCACAGCCACCTAGCTTTATGGTGCACGTTGATCCACCCCTTGTATGCCATCCGCACAAGGCCATTTACATTCTCAAACAATTTCCCTGTGTTTTGCACACTAAGTTGAGCTCCTCTCTTTTCTCCTATGGGTTCTTTCTTTCTCGAGCTTATCCATCATTATTTATTTACTCACGGGATGGTATCATGCTACTTGTTTTGGTGCATCTTAACGACATCATTGTCACAAGTTTGGATTCCTCTTTGCTTTCTTTACTGATCACTACTTTCGAACATCAATTTTTTCTCAAGGATCTTGGTGATCTCTCTTATTTCCTTGGCATTTTGGTCACCCCACTTCCCATGGGCAGCACCTTATACAATCCCAATACATAAAGGATGTCCTTACAGGTGTGAGCATGGTAGACTGCAAGCCCTTCACAACCCCAATGATATCCCGTCCTCCTCTCTCGCAGTATGATGGTGATCCCCTTGATGATTCCTCTCTCTAATGTCGCATTATTGGTGCTCTTGAGCATTGAAAATCACTAGGATAGACATTAGTTTTACCATCAATTGAGTTTGCCAGTTCATGCATGCTCCACTCCCTCTCATTGGTAGGCCATCAAACATATACTCTATTATCTTCATGACACTTCCTCTCTTGGCCTCATGCTCACTCCTTCGACTGATCTTTCCATCACTTGTTATATCGATGCCTATTGGGCAAGTTGTCTTGATGACCATCGTAGTACCAATGGTTATTACACCTTCCTTGGGCATAATCTCATCTCCTGGTCATCCTCTAAGTAGCATGTTATATCCTGTTCCAATATAGAATCTGAGTCTCGAGCCCTTGCTTATGCTTCCATTAAAGTCACATAGATTGAATTATTACTCAATAAGATTGGTAATGATTTTGCTTCCACCTCTACACTCTTCTATGACAATATCAACTCTCTTCCCTTAGCCTTTTAATCCCATCATGCATACTCGGACTAAGCACATCAAAATTGACTACCATTTTGTTTGTGATCATGTTGTCAATAGATGAATACTGGTTCAACATGTCTCGTATTTTGATCAAGTGGCTGATATCTTGATTATCTTGATTAAGCCTCTCTCCACTTTACTATTTCTCGGCCTTGGTAGCAACTGCACTATTGTCTCATCTTTGATGCGATTGAGGAGGGATTTTTACCATAGTAAAGTTGAACAAACTGCATGTGACAGTTGGAAGTTAGTTTTTAGATTGTATCTAGCCAATTATGTGATGATACCTGTACACTATAATATAAATTGGAGCTGTCAAATAGTAGTGTAAATGTGTCCACAAGTTGGTTTGTAATGGTCTATTTAAATGTAATTCCACATTATACAAAAATATACATAAACTATTATTTTCTTATACTACTATCTTCTTCTTTCTTGTTCTTTATTCTCTCTGATTCATCTTCTTTGTGGTCTTCTTTTAGTAAACTCTCCACTGAAATAATTTTCAATATTAAGATAAATTAGATTATCCAAGTTTGAGTAGTTTGGATAGTTACTGGCTTGGTATTCAATAGAAAGGGGTTTAACGCAAATTCATGATATAAATAAAACATATGCTTTTGAGCAAAGTTTAATTAACATAAAGGATACACCAAAACAATGAAGACACTATTGTTCACTCGGATCGTTGCCAAAATACCGAAAACACTTTAGAGAGGGTGAACTCTAAAGATAAGAAATGCAAAGTAATTGATTATTCTACAAATATTCTATCAAGTCAGAGTAGTTGAAAAAGATTGATGATGGTAGAACAAATCATTCATTTATCTACTATAGTTGTAGGCTTGCTCACCTTGGTAGGGCAGTCATCTCATGTGTTGGGTAGTTCCTCTCAAACTCCATATATATAAGGAGACGATCACCCCAATGTGCAACCCTACAATCATTACTCCTTAGAGTGCTCCTACCAATAAAGGTTAGGTTCGATTTGAGAAGCCTTACCAAGAAGATTGATATATTTGTCTTTTGATCAAGGAGTTTGATGTAGTCAAATAGGGTTACCCATATAATAATCTAAACCACCACTTCATGAAATTTGTCCGGGTACTATCTTCCCTTTTATTTTGTCTAATGTTTTAGTTTAATTGATTAACTTATTTGACGATCTAATATATCTCTTCCCTTTGTTTCAAGCTATTATTTAGTCATTGTATGCCCTTTCGCCCCTTCAAGCGAAGTAGGGGTGTGCATGGTTTAGTTTGATTTGGTTTTAACTAAAAATCAAAACCAAACTAAACTTAGTTCGATTTAGGTTTTTGCAACTGTACCTGAAATCAAACCAAACTCCTACCCAAACTGAACCAAATTCGTTTGGTTTGGTTTGATCAGATTGGTTTTATCAACTTCATTGTTACTTATAATTAAGACTATTATTACCTTTTTTTAAAATACATTTAATTCTTTCAATAATATTACATTTAATTTTATTATTAACATTAACATGCAAAATATATTTATATTCATTAAATTTTTTTTTTCATCAAAACATTTATTCAAGTCAATCTTTTATGTACTTGTTAAGGTTGCAATTATAAGGATACATAAAATCATGGCAAGTTAGCAATTAGCAAATTAAAAAAAAGCACTTTCGTCAGAAGCCGTCCTCCTTTTCAATAACCCATTGTGTGTGGTGAGAGCCTACTAGACCGATCACCCCTCTCGCGGTAGTGCCCGAACTTATACCTTACCCAAGAAAACACTGAATTCTTATGTCGCATAGGAAAAATCTATAAATATCGGGTACAATCATCCGTAAATAGAACATAATAGCGAAAACCCGAAACAGAAGAAATAGGAAACTTGAGAACACTCTTTTCCTATCACTGGGTAGCCCTAAAGTGGATGGAGGCCTTGCTTGATTCACCCACCAAGTGAGATCTGCCGTTCAAATCAATCATCTTCCTACATAGAAAGAAAAAACTTAAATAAATTAATATTGCATATTGAACTGAATCCCAAAATAATATAAATTCATTAAAAATAACACATTTTGTAATGGCCCAAGAGTTTGATTTGCTAGCAAAAGTACTAAACATAAATAATTCTCTCAATATTTCTTTCTTTGCAGCTACATGTTTCACTATCAACCTTAGACAAACATTGCATTTAAAAATAAATAAATAAAGTGTCATGAGCTATTTGGAAAAAAATAAAGATGAGGCATATCTAATTATTCGTGTTTTAATTAAAAAAAAAACTTACTAAAATGATACATAATCAAATGTTGTAATGGTAAGAGTTAACCACCAATGAGACTTTTTGAGTACGACCTAAAATTAAAAAAAAAATTATAATTGCTTTTAGTGAGTTAGCTAATACTCAAAAATTAATAAAATCAAACTTAATAATTGAAACGTATTGAAGTTGATTCAAGACTTTCAATTTCATTTAATCTTTAGTCAATTTCAATTGAAAATCCGTGAAGAACATAACCAATCTTGAGCACAAATGAGAGCCTTATTATCTTTTGAGTTAATGAACTATGAAATTGTCCAAGCACACGTTTTTCAATACTAAAAGTTGACTCCAAAGCAACTATAGAAACTTGAATGAAATGAATTAATAGGATACTTTTTACAACATCAAATAAATGCAAACTATTAAAATGAGGAGATTCTTTTTTAGGAACATCAGATAAATATCAATCCATCTCTGATTGATGACATGCTCTCTCTTCTTGCAAGAATTTTTGAAACCCAAATTTTTGCATTTTCACTTGTCCATCTTCATCTAGTGCATTAAACTCTATATCATGTACTGATCTTGTTTGAGCTACTCCTTTTGAAGCGAAAGAACTAGAATGTAACAATACCATCCCTTAGCCTATATCAAGAACTTCTCTCACTTTTCTATTCATCTTTTCAACTTGCTCTAATCCATACAAGTCTCTGTAACAATACCACACATACTTCAACTTGTATCTTGGGACAAGAATCACTATAATGAAAAATACCATATTCATCCTATAAATATTTTCCTAATATTTATTGAACTTCTATATATTCACTGCCATTGTACTCAAAACATAATTGGTATCATTTATTGAATCCGTTAAAAGAAATTCAAATGCATTAACTTCATGAAAATTCACATTTGATGTGGCATAATGTGATTCTAAGAGGCGTTTTAAAGCACCATTAAACTATTTTAAGAATGTAGTAAGGACACAAGCTTCTTCCCAATGCTCCTCCTAAAGAACCCTTTCTTAACTTTAGATATAAAATCTGAATCTTGCTTTCATAGCCTTTCAAAAGCCTTTTGAAGCTTAAGAGCCACTACCAACATTATTTGAAGTTGAGTTTCATCTAATCGGCATATGTAAGCACAAACTACTTTTACACAAATTTTTCTCACGTTCAATGCATGACTTGAACTTTTGTAATTTAGATGGAGAAACACTTACCTATTTAATAGCTGCACGAATTCAGACTTATGGACTTATTCACAATGCTCAAACCATCATTCATAATAATTAAATTCTATCTATGACCACACCATCACTTATGAGGAAAATCCCCATCCAAGACACTTCTTTTCCAATTATTTATTTTTCTCTTGGATTAATATGCAACACCAACATCATCAGAGCTATCATTATCAAATATGATTGTAAAAATCTTTTCAATCCCCCATTGAAGTAAACACATCTCAATAGCCTTACTACTTACCTTACCTTAATTACTAGAAATTAAACAAAAGTTTTTGATCTTTTGTGCAAATTCCATTCATCCTCAACATAATAAGTAGAGAAACACGTGCCTTTCATATTTTACAAAAAAGTCCATGAATTTGTAGTAAGGCAAATGCTTTGAGATCTTTTATTCAAAATCTTTTTCAATTTGAACTTCTCATCGCATACATAGATTTTTAAGTAACCCCTAGCTATAGTGGTCTTTGACACAAGTTTGAATCTAGGTGGCATAGCATAACAAAAATTTTTAAACCCCTCACCCCTCTGAACATAAATGGCAACTCATCGGTGATAATAATTTTAACAAGTGTCCTTTGAACCTAGGCTTCATCAAGTTTTCATATTGTCCACAGAAAATCACCTTCTTTTTCTTTATGTTGGAATGATAACATCTTTTGTTTCTTGGAATTGTGCGGACACATTTCATCTAGCGATTGGTCAATGTGTTAGTATCATGTTTACTTGGACAATGATATTCATTACTGCAATAGTTACATGCTACAGATTCAGCTTTTCCTCTTTCATCTAGTATTTCAGTATAATGCTCCCAAATAAGAGAAGGTGGCCTACTACCTTTTCTACTATTTTTTTTTCTTTTTTTATTATAGATATTTCAATCCCTTGTTTCCCATTTATGGAAGGCCAGTCATTTGCATCTCTATCTCGTATTTCATTTGAATTAATTTTACTTTATAGAGTTGTCGAGGTAACAATAACAGTTTCATTTAGAAACATCTAAATAAGTAACGTACATTCATGAGAAAAAATAGCAAACAAGTATTTAAAGAAGTTTTTTTCACAACTAACATCAACAAAAAAAATATATATATATAAATAATATCAAGAAATCTAAAATAATTAGAAATAAATAAGTAATAAAAGGCCCTTATTTTACAATCACAAGTTCATAACACTGAAAGAAAACAACAATAAAAGTTTTTAAAAATCATATAATAATAAAAAAAATAGCAAACAAGTAATACAAAGAGATTTGTTTGACAATCATAATATTAAAAAAAACACCAATAAAAAAATTAAAAAAACTAGATTATTTTGAAAAATAAAAAA
>JAJIYU010015442.1:0-12698 GCA_030144865.1 Tinospora cordifolia
AATAGTGAAAACAGTAGTGGGGGGGGGGGGGGAAGGAGGGGGGGGGGGGGGGGGGGGGGGGGGGGGGGGGGGGGGGGGGTTATATAGATTTTTTTGGCACAAAACGATAGAAATGAATAGTGCGTTACAGTGAGCATAGGGCATCGAACGTATTTTTGTCTCAGATGAGCAGTGCTACAGTAACTACCGACAAAATAGTATGCTATAGTATTGTATTTTTTAATAGTATTTTTTTTAAACTCAAATTTTGGATATGACACTCTCAAGCTCACCCCACCATTTTCATTTTAGGAGATCATTAAAAAAGTTTAATTGGCGAGTGCTGTTTTAGGGATATAGAAAATTATAGATCTTACTGCTAAGATTATTCTCTAATGTTTAATTGAGTACTGAGATTAGATCGGGCACATGTCTCATTAGATGATTTTAATTGTTGAACCTTTATTTTAGGTTGGAGTATGGCCACTTGACCCAAGTTTTGGATAGATACTTGAGATTTCCACTCTGATTTTCATTAAGTTTGATTATGCAAAATTGCTACCTCATTTATCAAAATAATTGTTTTCTATGAGATAAATCTTGGTTGGTCCAAGAGTTTGATGTCTCATTATGTCTAAGAGAATGATGAATTATTTGTATGACATCTGGTATGTCCAGAAGATACTTAATGAGAGTTGAATGTAAGAATAGTAACGTCTCAATTCTTGACAGATAACATGTGTATACATATTTAATGTAGCATGGGTGTTCTTTTCCATGCATGACCCCAATTTGACAGAATGAAATGATGACTACTAAGTTTTATGATGCTCTCATGTTTATTATTGAATGATATATCCAATTTAATCCATTATTAATGTCATTTGTTATCAAAAAAAGGATTAATAAATATTATAACCACGTACCAGCGCGGTGATGAATTTCATTGTGAATATTCTAATTAGAACCCGACTTGCTGGTTATTTGATTTCTTGATTTGGAATTAGGAGTTTGGATTGACCCCACTTCCTAGATTGGTAAACTAGGAGTTTGGATTGACCTCACTTCATGGATGAGAAGGGTTTGAGTGTTTGGATTGACCTCACTTTCAATATTTGGAACATTGAGGTAGATTTAATCTTAACATCAGCTGATAAACAAACAACTATTTGAATCACCTAATCTATAAAAGTGTTTGACATGTGTGTTTTCTTTGATTGAAATAATGATATAAATACTTGAGATGATCGATTGGGCTCTTTGAGCTCATCCCTTTTTTTCTAACATTTCAGAAAACCAGTGATCGGAGTCTGCATGGATAATGAGAATTATTTTTATTCAGAGTTTTCTCTTTTGATTTTATAGTTTTGTTTTAGTTAGGCATGTTGGTCTTGGTTTTCTTTTTAGTTTTAAAGTTGTTTTATTGAATAAACTCAAAGGTCCTCATACCTCTTGAATGTTAAACGATATTTTCAAAAACGATATTGCATTTTGTTTATCTTAATTAAATATTTCAAAATGTTTTATGAGATTCTGTATGTGTCATTGTGAACAAAAAGTCTCATGGATTTGGGATAGTTAAAGAGAAAAATAGAGAGATAGAAATAAAGTGACGTCCCATCTCTTGGGTGGCTTCGATGTTATGATTGTATTACGCACGTTACGTATAGCATGCCTACTATTGCTATTGTTATTGATTTGAGGGTTACGAAAATTGCGCCATCCAAAATCAAAACCAGGGCCAAAGGGGGAGGCAGAGTGTTACAAAGGTGGTATCAAAGCTCAGTCGATACGTTACTAGGCAAGATGTTTACTCTAATACCAAAGGTGGAATTAGAGCCTAGGTGGGAGTTGTTGGGCTAGATGTTTCTGCTTATACTAAAGGTGGCATTAGAGCTTAGTTAGTAGAAACACTAGGCTAAATGTTTACTCTAATACCAAAGGTGGTATTAAAGCTTAGGTTGTAGCTCACTAGGCAAGAGTGTGTACTAGAGTACAAAGGTGGTACCAAAGGTGCTATGGAAAATTAATGTAGGTTGTTGGTTCGATGGAAGAACCTTTCACCCAAGTGTTGAAACCTTAGGTTTAGGAAAGAGACTATAGGTAGAGACTTGGGTATTGCCAAGGGTGGCACAGTGGATCATGAATGAAAGCTTTTAGGACATAGGTTAGAGACTAAAAATGTAAGAAAATGAAATACTTATTTGGTCAAGACATGAAATTGAGAGAATCTTGTATCTCTAGTTTCTACATGGTATGGGACGCATAGAAATTTGGAGGTATGGAGGAATCCTGGACTCAGAGATTGATAGGTCTTGTTTGGTGAATGATTGATGAATTTGGAAGAGCTTATTTTCTTATGCTTAGTTAGTATAGGACGATTGAATATAGTGGGGCTTGGGAGGCCTTAGTCGTCGAGACATTTGTGAAATTGTTTGGGTATAATGAGATTTTAAGTGGAAGCCTATGTTGTCGGGCAAAAGTGGTATGAAATGCTTGAACTCTGAGGCATGGATGAAGCTAGGGAATTTCTTTATGCTAGCGTGAAATTGTATGATTGAATGATTGTTTGTATGCATGCTATATTTGTCTAAACATCATGTATATCACATGTATTGTGATGATTGAACCAAAATTTTGTACCCAATAACATTACATGACTTTGAAAATCCTCAAACAAAACTTAGAAGAATAAACTGATAGGTTACTAAACAAATCGAGAACCTAGAAACATGAATCTGGCGTTATGATAGCATAAACAAGATGAAAACATGAGGAAATTGATATAACAAATGACATAGAAAAGATAACTATTATCATAAGTTTCGAAATCATTTTGTATCTAGATGACAAGAAGAAATGGGTTTGTGTACACCCAAAATTGTTTTGAAAAGAGATTATGATTCTCAATACATGAGGATACCGCAACAACCTTGGATACTAAAATGACTTTTGAGTTGTATATAATGGCAAGAACCAGAATAAACGTGACGAGGGGTGACAACACTGATGAGTCTGGTCAAAGTAATTAGAGGGCACCTATGGCAGCAACAGCTCCGGTTGGGGCAATTTTATCACCAAAGATGTTGGCAGAGATCACCCCACAGGTAGTAGAGCAAGTCTGAGGGCTCTACCTCAGGCACAAAATCCACCCCCAATTCAGTCACAGCCCCAGCATCAGGCTCATTAGGGCCTGTTGCCAAATTTTCAAGTAGTACTGGGCCAAATTGTCGTTGAAGACAAAGAATAAAGGAACTTGTTGGTTGAATTTCAGAAGCTACATCCAAGTACCTTCAATGGAAAGTCGGATTATGTGGTAGTTGATGTATGGTTTTTTGAGATGAATAAGCATCTCAATGTTTTGAGGGCAATTGGTCATAGGTGAGTGGCTTTAGTGATGCATTAGTTCATTGGACCTGCTTATCATTGGTGAGATATGATTATAAATGATCTAGAGACTGATATTTTGACCGTGATGCGGGAGTAGTTCAAGAAGTTGTTGTATGATAATTTCTTCTCCATGGCTATTACTAGAAAGTTGCAGTCAATGATCGTACGATTGGCACAGAGAACTATGATGGTGACAAAATATGAAAGAAAGTTCACAAAACTATCAAGATTTGCGTAAGAGTTGGTCCTGGATGAGCAGGCCAAGGCTGACAAGTTTGTAAAAGGACTTCGAGTAAAAATTAAGATGTTGATCGTTCCCTTGAGACTAACTACATTTAAGGAGACAGTAGGTACGACCCAAATAATTGAGAGAGACATTTACTTTGAATTGAAGGATTGAAACAAGAGGCCACAAAATGATCAAAGGCAGGGAATGGGAACCAGAATTAGAATATTTCTTGGAATGATAGTAATAAGGCACCTTAGACTCAATAGCAAGTACAATAATACCCCCAAGCACGACCTAAATATGCTAAAGATGAGTAGGGGAACAGACCATATGACAAGGGTTGTGCTTTCGTTGTAATTACCAAAGACGTGGCAAATTTTTGTTTTCTCAAAGCTCAAGTTCCTCAACAAAAATAAAAACAATATAATTAGGGAAGAGGACAAAATGGTCTAGTCAGACAACTGCAACAACCCAAAAGAATAATAATCAGGGGCTAAACCTGAATCAGAACTGGGGTAGTAGAAAAAATCAGGCCAGAGTTTTTGCAGTTGAAGACGTCCAGACTGAACAAGTCCATGTAGTAGAAGGTACATTCCTATTGTTTAATGTTGCTGTGAGACTTTTGTTTGATTTGGGTGCTACCAAATCTTTTGTTGATGAACAATTAATGGATAGGTTACAATTACCTAAAAAAAAGAATGTGTAATTGTGACCTTAGATTTGGAGATAAGCTGATATCAGTCAATCTTTACGTACTTCCATTTTATGGATGTAATGTAATATTAGGGATAGATTAGTGAACCCAGTATCGGGCACAAATAGATTGCCCAAAGAAGAGGATAACAATAACATTGCCTTCAAGAGATCCTTTTAGAATCAATGGCGATATGCAAAGGTTACCTAAAAGCCCAATGATAGTAATGCTGAATTGCTTAAGGCAGGAAAAAGATTTCAAGAAATTATTAGAGGAAGACACTAAAGAATAAAATATGTATTTCCAGATGAACTACCAGGACTATCACTGTATAGAGAAGTGAAGTTCACCTTGAAATTGATCCCATAGCGAGTCCTTCCTACAGAATGATACCAGTAGAGTTGATTGAGTTAACGATTCAGCTGGACAAGCTTTGAGACAAAGGATTCATCAAACCAAGTGAATCACAATGAGGAGCTTCGGTATTGTTTGTAAAGAAGAAAGATGGATCCATGAGGTTATGTGTCAATTATCGAAAGTTAAATTAGGCAACGGTGAAGAATAAGTATCCCTTTCCAACGATAGATGACTTATTTGATCAATTGATGGGAGCTACTCATTTCTCCAAGATTAATCTTAGGTTAGGATATCATCGGTTGAGAATTTGAGAATCAAACATACACAAGACAACCTTTAGAACTCTGTATGAGTACTTCGAGTTTATAGTGATGTCATTTGGTTTATCAATGCACCAGCAACATTCAAGGATCTAATGAACAGAGTACTCAGGCAATATCTTGATCTATTTGTAGTGGTCTTCGTAGATTATATATTGAGCTACTCCAAGTTAGAAGCAGAGGCATGTAGAACATTTGAAGATTGTACTGGAAATAGTTAGAAGAAATCAATTATATGTCAAGTTCAATAATTGCGAATTCTAGATGAAGATGGTCAAATTCTTTGGTCATGTAGTTTTAGCTAAAGGTATCTCAATAGATCTTTAAAAGGTAAAGGCTATCACAAACTGGAAGCAACCCAAAACAATTACAAAGATTCGAAGTTTCTTGGGTTTAACAAGATATTACCACAAATTCATCCAATACTTTTCAAAGTTAGCTGAACCTATGACCAAGTTAACTAGAGAAGGAGTTAACTTTATTTTGGATTAGAAGTGTGAACAATCATTTCAAGAATTGAAAAAGAGGCTGACTTCAGCCCCCATATTAGTTACTACTATGCATGTTGTTGAATATATTCGATAGACAAATGTTTCGCTAAACAGATTGGGTGCAATATTGATGCAAGAAGGGAAGGCTATTGCATATGCCTCGCAACAAGTGAAGATTTATGAAAAAGATTATCCAACACATAACCTAGAATTAACAGCTATTATATTTATCGTAAGGATTTGGAGACACTATCTTTATGGTAAAAGATTTGATCAATTTTTAGATCATAAGAGTCTAAACTACATCTACACTTAGAAGGAGTTAAATCTTAGGTAGCACAAATGGATGAAATTTCTTAAGGATTATGATTTCAAATAACATTACCATCTAGGGAAGGCAAATGTAATAGCAGATGCCTTGAGCAGCAAATTTAACAAACAAGATGAAGAAAAGAGTCAAATGTACCAACTAATTAAGGGTTTCAACATGGGTATGATTTCAAATGAGAAGCAAGCATATCTTTGCAATATGACTTGCCAACCAAATCTTTTGTACCAGATCAGAGATGAACAAAGACAACATAAATGGGTCACAAATTTGATTGAAGGTGTTGAACAAGAAAAACATACAGATTTAAGGATGGATGTTGAGAATATATTGAGACTTGGGGATAAAATTCGTGTATCAGAAAGTGGGCAAAGTAAGAATACATACTGGACGAAGCACATCAGAGTAAATATACAATGCATCCAGATGGCAATAAGATGTATCAAAACCTCCCAAAGATGTATTGGTGGAGAGGAGTGAAAAGAAATATAACAAAGTATATCTCTAAGTGTCTAGCTTGTCAATAGGTAAAAGGTAGAGCACAAGAAACTCAATGGATTGTTACAACCACTCCCAATTTTAGAGTGGAAATGAGATAACATTACAATAGACTTTGTTAGTAGGTTACTCAAGAACCAGAAGGGGGAAGATACTATGTAGGTGATTGTGGATTATCTCACTAAGGTGGCTCATTTCTTACCCATCAGCTCCATAGATTAAGTCAGTAAACTGGGAGAACTCTATGTGAAAGAGATAGTAAGACTTCATGGTGTGCCCACGACTACTGTGTCAGATAAAAACTCTTGATTAACATCATAATTTTGATTGAGTCTACAGAAGGATTTGGGCACCAGACTCACCATGAGCACAATTTTCCATCCACAGATAGATGGACAGTCTGAGAAAGTAATTCAGACACTAGAAGATATGTTGAGATCTTGCATCCTTAATTTTAAAGGCAATTGGCGAAATTCGCCTATACAATAGTTATTAGGCAAACATATAAATGGCTCCTTATGAAGCTCTTTATGGAAGATTTTGTAGATTGTCGTCCTGTTGAGCAGACTTTGGGCATCATGTGCTTACAGGGCCATATATAGTAGAGGAGATGAATAATCATGTTAAACAAATACGAAAGAGATTGACCACAACACAAAGTAGGCAGAAGAATGATGCAGATAGCAGGAGAAGACATCTGGAATTTCAGGTGAACGATAAAGTGTTCCTAAAGGTTAGGCCTCAAAAAGGGATCAAATGATTTGGGCATAAAGGAAAACTATCACCCATATTCATTGGTCCATTCAAGATATTACGAAGGATTGGTGAATGCACTTACTAGCTAGATCTACCAAATAAGATGTCCTTGGCTCATAATGTGCTCTATGTGTCGATGTTGAGAAGATATGAACTAGATCTGTCCCACATAATCCATTAGGAGGAGATCAACGTTCAAGATGATGCCACATATAAAGAAGCAACGATCATAATCTTAGTGGCAAGGTACAAAACCTAAGAACGAAAGACATCCCGTTGGTCAAGGTTCTTTAGAGGCATCATGGAATGAAAGAGACAACTTGAGAGCTGCAAAACGAGATGAAAAGTAAATACTTATACCTCTTCACCAGTGATACATGATCAGACAACATTGGAACAAGTAAGTACAAATTTCGAGGATAAAATTTATTTTAAAAGGGTAGGTCGTAATACCTTAAAATTTTAATTGGTAATTAGATTAAATAAAATAAAAATAAAATAATTATATTTAAAAACTTTAAGAAAACCATGGATATAATGTGTAAAATATGTACAATTAAATGTATGAAGGGGTAAGTAAACTCAGAACGTTACATAGAACTTTGTACAGAGTCATCTCACTGGTTACCGAGGTAATGAAATCCAGTATTGCGGTAATGCGTGATCTACCCAAAAAAACCAGTATAGATAATGTGTTCTGGTTACCGTGGTAATACATAAAACCTGCACAAAAACAATTATGTAAAGTTTCATAAGGCTTGAGTTTATTCTAAAACTGTTACATATAAAACTTTTTGCCCAAGGAACGAGCAAAAAAGAAAGAAGTGAGTTTAAGAAAGAGTTCTACCGATGATACAACACAAAGCTTTCTAAACCTATCCAAACTAAGCTTTATATAAATGTTGCTTACCCTGCAAGTGTACAGGTTCGCCTAAGTATTAACTGGTGAGACCGGATATCATCTACAGGGAAAAATGGTTTAATTAGTGATTTCAAATCTCAATTTACTATTGGTTTTCGTTTTATCAAGACTCTAATTGATGTGATTATATCAAACTCTGAACGAAAATCTATCCTAGTAAAAGTGATAATTCTGTTTTTTAGAAATCTGTGTATAATAGATGTCTAGGATAGTGAATGCCACTGCATGACCTGTGATTCTTGTTTTTGATCATGAATTGTCTACACTATGAGTTATCGCATCTGTAATTGAAACCCTCTCCCGAAGTGCTTCAATATTGATTAGATTTGTCTTATAAAGCCCTCTCCCGAGGTGCTTACTCAACAACCTAAAGTTGTGTATTCAAAAGTCCCTGTGCAACTCCCTAGATCAGTTAATAACTTATTGATCAATCAACTAGTTTAAGTCCACACTGCGATAACCACCCACTAGACCTCTCTTCCGAGGTAGTCGAATGCATTGAGTTCATCATGTCTATGGCCAGTAAACACAAAGCATTAAACATGCACCATATAGAATAGTATTTCTAAATCAATAACTTCAACAAGATATCACAGTTCATACATTGGATATCACATCCCAAACAAAGAGAACTAATTAGCTAGACATGAAATTAATAGAAAACATCAAACAATAATCAATGAAGTTAATCATACTCAAAATTCGATAAGAATCTTCAATATCTAATTGGAACACTGGTTTTTTGCTCTTCTCAACCGTCACAAGTGATTTTTTTCCAAATTGGGTCTCTCTTGGCTCTAATAACCTCTCATATTTACAGTCCCGCACTAAAAAAACCCTAAAAAAAATGAAAATCTCAATAATTAATTGTGTGACCGCGGTCAGTGTTGTTCTTCAATGCAGACTGAGATTTCCTTGTTCTGTCCACTGCGGTTCATCATCTCTGTTCATGATTCACGTTTTGGTTATCGCAGTCACTGATTCATCGACCGCAGTAACCAGTGAGCTTTACCCACTTTGTGTCTTTCTTCAGCTACCACGATCTTCAATTATTCAACTGTGATCTCTTGATATTTTTTTTCATGATTTCTTTTCTTTTTGCCTTCATGTGATGTACTTTCCCTTTTTGCTTCTACCTGTACCTGCAATACACTAAATTTCCTTTCTGAGGCATCATTTTCTCATAAAAGAGCTTCAAATCTTTAAAACAAAGCTTATAATGAAATGAAACAATGTGAGTCCCTAAACTACATGCTCATGCTACTAATTATGCAAATCTTTACCTAATTCTCTCTGTATTTCTTATAAAATGCAATAAATCACCTATACTAATGTTAGTTTGTCGTGCAACTAACAATAAACCAAGCATGAACACCTCCATTTTTCACCACTCATGCAAGCATGAGATCATTTTTCTTCTTTCTCTCCTGGCTGCCCTCTTGATATTCTTTCTTTCCCTAATCGTTCCACACAACAACTATAATAGTGGAAAGAAGAAAAAATAAAAAAACTACTTCATAGTGGGAGCTCAAGTCATAGTATCATCTCCTAGATGTTCCACAAGAACCCTTGAAGGAGTCAAGACGTTCTTTTGGAGCAACCGAAGGATTCAATTGATCAAGGAAAGGTATAAGGATTCTATCTAGTCTCAATGTATGATTTGTGGTCCATAGTTCAAGTTATTAGGATGCCATGAACATAGGAAAAGTATGGAGGGGAGAAACATCCATGAAAGTTTGTTTTTTGTGCTAATTACTGCGATACAGATCATTATTACTGCAATACTGCACTTCTTCTCTTCACTATTTTCTAACCTTCACTCTAGTTACTGCGATAGCCTACTGCAGTAATGTGACTATTCTCCTGTAATCCCCTCTAGTTATTGCAGTAACCTACCATGGTAATGTGATTGGTTCTTCTATAATTCTCTCTAGTTACCACAATAGCCTACCACAATAATGCTTCTGTCTTCTGTAATATAATTTGGTTACTGCGGTAGTGTAATAAACCTTTCCTACTTCCCTCTGGTTACCACGGTAGCCTACTACGATAGCGCGCCTGTGCTTTTCATTTCTCACTCATGTGTTGTAGTTACGGTAATACTTCTTTTTTCTACTGCGATACACAAAAGCAAGATTAAAGTTAGGTTAATCTCGGATGATATCCTTGCATAATTAAATACCATATAGGATAGAGAATCATTAGGATTTGGTTTAAAAGTGTTGAACACACATTAATCTCTAAAAATAATGAATTGATTCTTAATGCTTAAGGTTAAAGGCTCAAAAGGGCTTGAAATAACAATATAAGGACAAGAAGAAATCAAGCTATAAGGTGGGAGAGATTTATGAGTTTTAAATTATTATCTCAATTTGAATAAAGTATGCATATGTGCTTATTTTATGCCTCAAATAGAATATTCATATTTAGGAATGGCTAAAGTTATATGATGGATGAATGTTGATGCATGAGTTCCATGATATGTATGTTATCATGATCATTTTTATATGAATGACCTTTTAACAAGTTTAAGATAGTGATGGAATGATGACTACCATGTTTTATAAAGTCACATGTTTATTATTAAATGATATATCTGATTTAGTCCATTATTAATGTGATTTGTCATTAAAAAAATATTGATAAAGATTATAACCACGTACCAGTTCTATAATGAGTTTCATTATGAGCGTTCTAACCCAGACCCGATTTATTCGTTATTTGATTTCTTGATTTGGAATTAGGAGTTTAGATTGACCCTACTTCATAGATTAGTGAACTTGGAATTTTGGATTGACCTCACTTCATGGATGAGAATGGTTTGAGCGTTTGGATTGAGCTCACTCCTTAGATTTGGACCACTAAGGTAGATTCTTTCGGTTTTAACATCAACTGAAAAACAAACAATCGTTTGAATAACCTAATCTATGAATGTGTTAGACATGTATGTTTTATTTGATTGAAATAATAATTTAAATATTGAGATGATCCACTGGACTCTTTGAGTACAAATCTTTTTTTCTAACATTTTAAAGAACTAGTGATTAGAGGTTGCATGAATAATGAGGATTATTTTTATTTAGAGTTTTCTTTTCTGGTTTCATAGTTTTGTTTTAGTCGAGCATGTTGACCCTAGTTTCCATTTCAGTTTTAAAGTTGTTTTATTGAATAAACTCAACGGTCCGTGTACCTCTTGAATATTAAAAGTTATTTTCAATAATAACATTTTATTTCATTTATCTTAAAAGATCTCAAAATGTTTTATGAGATTCTATATGAGTCATTGTGAATAGGAAGTCTCATGGAGTTGGGACAGTTAAAGAGAAAGAAAGAGAGATAGAGATAAAGTGATGTCTTGTCTTTCGGGTGGCCATGATGTCATGATTGTGTTATGCGTGTGACATTAGCATGTCTACTATTGCTATTGTTATTGATTTGAGGGGATGACGATAATTGTGCCCTTCGAAATCGAAACCAAGGCTACAGGGGGAGGCGGGGTGTTACATTTGGCCCTATGGCCTAGTTTCAAATAATAAGGTTAACATATGAATTGACTCTATGGGTCACATGCCCAACTAAAAATAGAAAATAAACCCATATTGTTAAAATTACCTTGCCAATGAGGCTACAACTAATTACTCTTTGTTGCATCTCATTAACGCCAACACTCTCTTACTAGTTACTTGAAAAATAAGTAGGAGCGTGAGCTCAAAAGCTTAGTGAATCATACACTATATATCTCAAGCATTATTCAAGCCAAAATACAAAACATGCATACATTTATCAAACATTAGGCGATTCAAACATTTCAATTATTTTTCAGTTGTCATTCGGACTGAAAGGGTTATCTTTTGTGTTCTCATCACATAGCTACATCCATCAATAAGTGGTGACATACACTAGATCATAAGAAGTTTAGGGACACACCCATCATCTCACTCTTTACAGTATATATTATTCCATATCTTTGAGAATGTAACACTATATTTTATGTGACCTTCAAAAAAGAGAAAAAATAAAAAATAAAAAAGAGGTAAGGCTCGTACGTGGAGATGAGATTTGATCTCATCTCTACCAATATATATATATATATGGTGGGATCCATAAAAAAATTAAATTCTATTTTATATATATATATATATATATGAGGAGGGCGTGGGATAGTGAGAAAAAAAATATCCATTTCGTGTAGAAGAGAAACAGAGCAGAAAGATGAGAAGATGGAGGAAGAAGGAAAAAAGAAAAGGTACATTTTTTTCATTAGATCTGGTATTCTTGTAACCTATTTCACTCTTTTTCTCTATAAAATCGATAATGATGTAATAAATTGCAATTCTATCAGTATAATTTGTAGTAAAAGTCGTGTTTATAGTGTTTCTCAAAAGATAGAGTACATATTTACAGGAAGTAAAACTATATAAAAGTTATATCATTGTATTCAATTCATCGAGTAGATCACATATATATGATTTATTTGTACCTATGATGTCTCCGTAGAGTTATATGGAGATTTGAAGTTAACATATAGAGAGTATCTATATTAATGCTAAAATTTTAACTGAGGGATACCAAAATGTAGAAAATGAAATTCTAAACTCAGTAGTACCAAAATTATAAATTTTAGAGATTGATTAATAGATTTAATTTTTACTTTTGTACTTAGAGTAAGTAGTGGACCATAATTATGATTTTTCGATGGGACCCATAGAAATTCTTCATTCTTTTTCCTCAATT
>JAJIYU010015443.1:0-12665 GCA_030144865.1 Tinospora cordifolia
GCTTTTTCCAAAAAGAAAATTTTCTAAATTCTAACTTACATAGAAAATTAATTTTTGAAAAATGCTGTATAAATATAAATTCCAATTTTAATTCTCAATAAAAGATGATGTGACTATTGATATTGACCTCCATTTCATGATACTATAGCCATTGAGGTGAACCTAACGATCATAACATTAGCCAAGTACTTAGCTATTAAATAAAATAGAGTTATTTTTATTTATTTTTAGTCATGTCACACCATTCAAATCTCAACACAGTTGTTTTCCAAAATGAAAACAATTTATTAAATTATTTTTTATCAAAATATGAAATTATTAAACAATTCTTTTATTTAACAGTATATCAATGTATATATACTTCCAGTTTCTTCCTTGGTAATTCACCCAAAACAAAAAAATAACAGAAAAGAAGTTTCCTAGAAAATAATTTAGTGTTAAGCAAGTCTTAATTTCTACAAGAGACATGTTATTATCTTTAACTTATAACCATCTTTGAGCCCCAAAATGCCGTTTTCCTCTATATATGATAGACGTAGAACACAAAAAAATTGAATAAGCATTTATC
Organism: Tinospora cordifolia; assembly: GCA_030144865.1. NCBI lineage: Eukaryota > Viridiplantae > Streptophyta > Magnoliopsida > Ranunculales > Menispermaceae > Tinospora > Tinospora cordifolia. The sequence continues at coordinate 569 of JAJIYU010015443.1, forward strand.
TCTAAAGATTTGGCTATCTAAATTGTACTCACAGTATTACAAATCGACTTTTCGGCAAATTGAAATCTTAATGCTTGGAATATAAAACAATTCAATTAGTTTTAGGATATAATAATCTAATATAATAACTTATTTATAAAAATTCACATAATGCAACTATTCTATCCAAAGTTATTGCTGAAAGATTACAACCTTTTAGAAAATAAATAAACTATCGCAATTTAAATTTAAAATTGAAAGCTCTAGGGTCATTGTTATCAGGTACTAAACAAAAAATAAATTGAAGTGCAGTACCAAAAACAAAAAGTGCAGAATGAAAAATACACATAGCGATTGTTTACGCAATTTAGCTACACGACAGTCACTACTATCTTGTTGAACACAAGTGCAGAGAGTACTACTGTTTCTCAATCTCACGAACACTCAACAAAAATTAGATTAAATGTAACACAACTTTTAACACTCAATACAATGATTTGTATATGCACAAACTCTCTTTTCTTTGTAGTACAGAGTGATAATGAAAGCTCTGAATACCTTTGAATATAAAAAATGCAAACAGAAGTCTTTCCATAATAGACAGGAATTTTAGGCGATTTCTAGGTAGACTATGCGATGCACTATATCACAAGACTGTGAGCACAATCCACTATTTGATAGATTTCTAGAAATTTGTTTCTTTCCAAGCATAGCATGAACTTCCTTTTTATTTGAAGGCAGGTGAACTGAAATCTTTTAAAGAGAATAATCCACCTATTTATTTCTAAATCTATTGCACAAGATTTTTTTATTTTCAATTTTTCAAAAAGAAAAGATAAAGATTTTAAATCAATCAATGTCTTTTACAAGGGAGTAGTTTTTATGTTTAGAAATGTTTGAAACCGAACCTTGCCATGATTAAGAAGGAAGAGAAACGAATCAAAATGATTTGGAAAGCATTCCTTAATATGTAACAAATTTGTTTTAGCCATTGAGCATAAAATAGTATATGCAATATATTAGTTTCCAAAACAACATAGCATTCAATTTCTAAAATGGCAAGATGAGTATTTTGTTTCCCTAAAGTAATATTCTGTTTTCTAAAATTAAATATCAGTTGCATTATCCTAAAAATCTGCTATAAGAGAAAATATTGTTTTCAGAACGTCTTAGACACCAAACATGCCAACTTAACATATTTCCTAACAATCTCACCCTTTGGACTTGTTTGGTGCAAAACTCGAAAAAAAAAATATGCAAAAAATCAATAGATTGAGGAGCACGCGATAGCATATGCAATATCCAACTAACCAAAAGCGGCACACATACGCAAATGTCCAAAGTAAAGCAATTAACCAAGAGTTTCAGAACACAATAGAAAAAAAAATAAAAAACTAGTCTCCCTAATTTCTATCCCTACCTATTACTAATCCTAAGTTCCCCCCTTTTACCCAAACAAGGTCAAAATGGCGCATCTTTCACATATTGGTGGTGAATTGACTGATTATGATGTTGTTTTGTAGTAATGTATGCAAGACATGCTTTGAGATACCCCATATAGCTTTGATAATCTGCAAAGGCAGCTGGAGCATTGACTGAGGTGGTAGAATGTAGAATTGATTGCCCCTAATGAGTACCATCGAGAAGTTTCCTAAATATGCAAATCAACCCTTGAATTGGTGTCTGCTCTGAATGGGAAATTTGAAACTTGTACTCCTGAATGAGGTAAGAGGTGATGGTACACGGAAGTAGTAATTTGTTGTAACCGGAACTTGATTCTACGATCTTGACCATAGAATCAAACATGATCTATCCCAACTTTATAGGATACCTGGTGCTAATGGCGTACAATAGAATTGTGCGATCATGGTAGACTGTGGCATTGTGTGTGGTTGGGAGCCACATAACAATGGATATCTGAAATAGCAAGAAGTGCTTAACTGTCAGGCAAGCCACTTTGATCCCTTCAGCCCTGGGCCAGACTTGTTCAAGATCACTTGTGTGAACCTTTGCAACTTCATCCATGTCAACATCTATCTCAAAGGGCCACTGAGGGTCACAATCAACCTCACGAAATCCAAAGAAGTGATTAAGATCAGATGGGGAAAAATAAACTACTTTGCCCCGGACATAGTTGACATGGTACCAGGGAGAGGAAGGGATTGAAATTGCAGTCGATAAGTTTGTATAGAATTCCTTGAATAGAGATGGAAAAAAGGAGTGATAGGTAACTGACTTCATCAAGTGTTGGGATTCTAAAAGAGGAGCAATGTCAGCTTTCACAAAATCCGAACAATGGATAATGTGTTCAACAAGGAAGGTTTTTGGATGCTGTTGAGCCCACAGAGCCTTCTTGGTTAAGTCAAAAAATAGAGGTGACTTAGCATTAGCATGTGTAATGGAACATGAATGAGGTTCGCGAAGAACAAAAGAAGGTTGTAACTTAGAGGAAGGCACAGAGTGTTTGGAATGGAAACCTCTAGGAGGGTTGGCTGAAGGTAAATCAGGAGACAGATGTTCAGACTGGGATGTTGATCCATCCTAGTTCATTGGGAAGATTCAGGATCCTTCTGTTCTACCACAAAATCAGGGGCTTGGCTATTTCGGGAGCCCCGAGCAGGGGATGAAGATGATGGATAAGCAGAAGAAGAACCCTTACCTTTGCAAGAACCATGAGGAGGCGATTTAGATGAAGATTGAATCATCTTAGCCATCTGTGCAAGAACATTCATGATCGGTATATCTTCATCAGAGGAATCTGAATCAATCTACACTGGGACAGGGGGAATTTGAGCTAGAGTCTTAAAATGCCCTAGTTTTGGTTCGAATTCATCTATGAATCGAACCAAAGGAGTAGATTGTCTGTTGGATTTGGAACAAGAGAAGACTATGGTGGAATGAGAGAAAAACTACAGGAAGGATGAACACGGTTTGCAGCGAAGGAGAGCAATTTGTGCAACTGTGTGAAGGGGTGTGAGAATAGATTGGGTTTAAAAAAAATTGGAGCCCTAATTGTAGATATTAATGGAGACCCACTAAGCAAAGAACATTGAATTGGTTTCAATACAGAAGATGGAATGATGTTATTCTATTCAAATTGTGCACTATCGAAAATAAATAAAAATGAATAATAGAAAGAATAATTAAAAGAAACTAAAATTGAAAAATAATATATATACATATATACATACACACACACACACATATATATATATATATATAACAAGTCAAGGAAAAACTACTTAGTGCAGATGCCCAATGAGGCATGTAGTGTCTCAAATCGAATAGGGCCGAGAGGTTTGGTGAAGATGTTTGCTACCTAATTTTCAGTTATTACATGCTTAAGTACAATTGTTTGATCTTCTACCAATTCCCTAATGAAGTGGTGCCTAACATCGATGTGCTTTATATGAGAGTGTTCGATTGGGTTTTTAGAAATGTCGATGGCACTTTTATTATCGTGGTACACGATCATATTGCCTTGTTTTTTGACGTAGTCTTCCAGCATTTGCTTCATCCAAAGCAACTAGGCACAACCGCTTCTAGCAGCTATGAATTTAGCTTCTACAACGAATAAGAAGATGCAGTTCTACTTTTTGCTCATCCAAGCAACCAAATTGTTTCCTACGTAAAAGCATCCACCCATCGTCCTTTTCCTATCCTCAATGTTTCCTGTCCAATCAACATCATTATATCTTACAAGTTCGAGATTACTGTCCCTAGACATCCAAATTCCAAAGTTGATAGTTCCACTTATGTATCTGATGATTCTTTTAATAGTTGTTAATTGGGATTCCTTAGGCACAACTTGGTAACGAGCACGCACACCTACATTATAAGTAAGGTCTGGTCAACTAGCAGTTAAATATAGTAAGCTTCCTATTATACTTCTATATATGCTTTGGTCAACATCCTTGTCATCTAGGTTTTCAGAAATCTTAGTGTTAGTAATCATGGTGGTTCTCATATGCTTAGCATTTCATCCAAATTTCTAAACAATGTTATAGGTATATTTAGTTTGGGAAATAAACGTACCTTTGAGCTCTGTTTAATTTTCAGTCTAAGGAAATAATTTAATTCTCCAACCATACTTATTTTGAATTCCTTCGTTATCAACTTAGCAAATTCGTCAGAAAGTTTAGATAAAGTAGATCCAAACACAATATCGTCCACGTAAATCTGAGCAATAACTAAATGTTTATCAATGGATTTCAAAAAAAAATGTTTTGTCAATCACACCTCGAGAGTATCCTTTGTTGATGAGAAAGGTTGTGAGTCGTTCATACCATGCATGAGGTGCTTGTTTTAGTCCATATGAAGCCTTTTTGAGCTGGTATATGTATGTAGATGCTCACTGTCTTCAAATCCCTTGGGTTGTTCTACAAAAACTTCTTCATTCAAATATCCATTAAGGAATGCACTCTTTACATCCATCTGATAAAGCTTCAATTTTCGAGCACATGCAACAGCCAAGAGTATCTAAATGGACTCAAGATGAGCTATAGGAACAAATATTTCATCAAAGTCGAGTCCCTTTATTTGGGTGTACCCTTGTACTACCAATCGTGCTTTATTTTTTGCAACATCTTTGTGTTCATCTATTTTGTTTTTGAAAATCCACTTCATCCCGATCACGTTTAATTCAGAAGGTTTAGGAACTAACTTCCATACTTGACTTCATTCAAACTGTTTCAGTTCTTCTTGCATAACACTTATCCAGTTTTCATCAAGAAGGGCTTCTTTAACATTTTTTGGTTCAATTTTCATCAATGAAATATAGCATGAAAATCTCATCATTTCTCTATAATTTTTGTGAGGAATGTTTCCAGGTTTTCTCTTTTGGTTTAGATCACCAATCATCAGATTTAAAGGGTGGTTTAGTTGGACCATAGAAGAGGGTTCTCTAACAGGTTCTGCTTCAGGTTATTCTGGGTTATTTGCGCTATCTTCTGTTTCATCAATTGTTGTCACAAATAGTTTGTCAGTTTCTTCTGTGTTTTCAGGATCAATTTCCTGCACTTGTTCTTCGACCTAATCATCACATTCAGCATTTTTTTTTCCTTCTCATAATCACACACAGTGACATTTATAGATTCCATTACATATTGGGTGTGATTATTGTAGATTCTATAAGCTTTACTATTAATGGCATATCCTAGAAATATGCCTTCATCACTCTTTTCATTAAATTTATTCAATAGTATATGAAAGTAACTCACATTTGGTTTTCTTCCTTTCCAAAGTTTGTATGGAGTTTTTGAAATCCATTGTCGTAGATAAATCCTGTTAATAGTATACACGACAGTATTAATTGCTTCACCCCAGAACTTGGTGGGAAGATTTGCTGACTAAAGCATGACCCAAGCCATCTCTTGAAGACTTCAAGTTTTCCTCTCTACTATACCATTTTGTTGTGGAGTCTTTGGAGTAGAAAACTCATAACTTTTCCCTTGGTCATTGCCAAAATTGGTGAAGTTCTGGTTTTCAAATTTGCTCCTTTGATCACTTCTTATTTTTTGTATGCAGCTTCCCCTCTTAATCTACAGCTTTTTGCACAGACTTTTAAAGATATCGAAGGTTTCTAATTTCTCTCTGATGAAGTTTACCCATGTGAACTGAGAGAAATCATCCACGCACACATATACATACTTGTAACACCCCAATTTTCAATTAGACCTCCGTTCACGTGCTGTCTTACATGTGGATCATCGCCCATTAAAAATCGAGATGCTACTTGAAAATTTCATTCTATCTAAATCTTTTTCTTAAAAATTTAGTTCATGACCCTTAGTTTTCAAGTCAATGTTTATATAGGTATTTTATACAAAACAAAAGATCAAAATAGTTTCTCAAGACATTCACCGAATTTCGCAATTCAATTTATAAATGATGTAACGGAAATATTTAAAAACTTGTGATAAAACAGAAATGTTAAACATATAATCAACTGAATTTAAAATCAAATAAATACATGAAAATTGTTTCAGAAAGATTAACAAAGTACCATCTCCAATGCCACCTATCCCCGACTACCTCCCCAATGAGGTGTCCAATTAAAGTGTGAGTCTCCAAATATAAGTTATCATATTCTACGTCCATATGTACCTGAAAATTAAAGTGGGAGTGAGCTCGAAAGCCCAGTGGATCGTTCATACACATCACATGCATTATGCAGACCCAATCCAAAACATTACAAACACTTTCAAACATTAGGCGTTCAAACATTCATTTGTTTTAGTCAGAGTCTAAGACTGGAAGAGGGTTGAGATGCCTCTCGGTATTCCCTGTGATCCAACCCAATCTTAGAAGGTTCCAATGATCATCTAAAATCAATCGACACTCACATCACAGCCTAAGAGAAAGTACTTATCACGATGTTGTACTATCTCCCAAAAACTTCGAGCTGTCACAGTCAGCTCCGGGTGGGAATACCTACGATCTGCCTTGTAGCTCGACAATCTCAAGTGGTGACATATAGGAGATGCCACCTCGATCCGTTTTAGGCTCGACAATTGTACTGGTACGTATATTTTTAGTAAACCATCGTCTTATTTTAGTTTTACAAACAAACATCAATCATGCCAAACATTTTCACAATCTACTGGATAATTTCTCAAATTATGCATATCATGCAATAGTAGTCTGAATAAATAACAAATGTTATAAAATGCAATCTACATGATAGTCAAATGAGTAACTAATGCTACCTAATGCATTTCCTCAATTTATGCATATCATGAAATATTTATGCATGAAATGAACGAGTCATCACTCAGTCACATCATCACACAAACATTTCAAACAATTAAATCAATTTCATGATAAAATTTTTAATAACCTAGAACTATTCAAAAAAATGCTTTAAATTTTAAATCCATATAATACATATGAGCAAGGAAGTCACGCCCACCTGACTCCACAGATCTTCAGGGCTCCCTTGCCTTCTTTCGAGTTATTCAATACTCAAAATTGTAAGAATCTGAAATCTAACACTTAATCAAATTATTCATAAGCTTAAATGATTTCTAAAATGATTATGAAATTTAAATATAAATTTCAACTAAATCTATTCTGGTCAAAATAAGGTTTCTAACGGTGAGATAGAATCATTCTTATTTATTTCTAGATTTTCAGTGTTTATTAAAATTTATGTTCAAAAATATTTTTATGCTTATGTTGTAGAAAAATAATAATTCTTCTAATTTAGACCTTTAATTTAAAACTAAAACTTTCATAATTAAATTTCAAGCTTTTATGATTTATTGATTTCTAAATAAATTTATTTAAATTAAAAATAATAATTTAAAAATGCTAAGACTAGAATTTGGTTTCCAGAAATAATTCTCTTATGTTCCATAAATCTCATTCTAAATAAAATAAAGTTTCTATCTCACTTGAAAATCTCCACAATTTTAAATAATCTATTTATATTATAATTAAATTAGTTACGAATAAAATAAGACTTCTAAATGTTACACATTTAATTTCAAGGCCTAAAATTTTATTATCTTCTTATAAAAGATTCAAGGCTTTCAGAAGTTTATTTTTCCTATTTTTTAACTAATCAAAATTATTAGATTTTTATCTTCTAATATTATTCCTCATCTATTATATAAAAATTATTCCTAATTAAATTAGAATTCTAACAGTAGAAATCTTTTTAATTTGAGTTTCTAAAATACTGAACCTCCTAAATTTCGATATTCATATTTCAATATTTATTCAAAATTCACATAAATCAAAATAATAGTTCTAGCATAAAAATATTTAATAAGGCTTCAATTTTCTATATTTTCAACTAAGAGATTTCGAATTTTCTAAATTTTATTTTTCACATCAAAATCAAAGAAATATACTTAATTTTTTTCTATCTAGAATTTAAAATTAAAATTAAAACTATTATAGCTTTCAGATTTAAGTCTGAAGCTCGAGCATCGCTCTTGTCTTCGTTGCGTGAACGACAACCAATAAGGAACCCACATCGCAGCTGCAAATATCTCATCACGAACAACGATAATATTCCTTCTTCTTGTGCGAATTTGCGGTAGCTTCTTTATCCTCTATTTTCCATTCTTCATGGTCAACCCCTTCAGCTGCACAATCAATAGGAAATTTCTTCTTTTTCCTCATGGTTCAATAGCTCAATTCCTATAATAACCCAAAATTTTGTCAAATAACAAAATTAAAATAAATAAATAAATAAGTTTAATGAAATTAAATAAACTGAAATAATTTCGAAGATTTTAAGACATCTTTTGGGTATAAATTATGGGTAGGCAAATAAAACCTTAATTTGATATTTAAATAAAAATGTTAATTAAGCAGAATTAATTATGAAATTAAAAGAATAGAAATAAAGTATATATATACACACACATATATATATATATATAGGTTAATGTGTGTGTGAATAATGTGTGTGTTAGCACAATGAATAATACTACATATTATAGGAATATGTATATAGAAAATTTACATAATTGAATAAAAATGTAGTACGCATGCGTGTATTTATCTAAAATAAATATAACATTATATAAGTATCAATTTATAATTACATAAATAATTATCTGAAAATAAAAATATGAAATAAATATAAATAAAAATACATAGAAATGAAGAAATGAAAAATAATATAAAGAAACATAAATTATTAAAAAATAGAAAATAAATAAAATAAATACAATATTAAAGAAATAGAAAGGGAAAAAACATTAGCAAGTCAATAAAATAGAAAGACATGTGCAAAAATCTATGTTTACACCAATTAGAAAGTGTATAATTAGCAATTTTTGGATAATAACAACCTTAAAAAGCAAATTTAGTAATTAGAAACTGCATCCAAAGGCCCAAACTCAATCTGTCCAATCCAATGAATGAAATCAAAGACAAACTAGCACTCAGGACCACCGGATTATGAAAATCCAACGGCCCAGAATCAATCTGCCTGATCTAACAGTTCAGATTTGTTTCATTGATCGCGAATAACACTGCGCTTGAGGTTAATTGTGCGGCGTGGATCGGTGTTCGCGTTCTGATGATCATCTGTGCTGCGCTCGAGGTTCATTCGACAGTGAAGATCAAAGTCGCATTAGTCGATCGCGAACGGTGCTGCGCTCGAGGATGATCTGATGGTCTAGATTTGATACGCTTTCGATAGATCGCGATTCAGTGCTACGCTCGAGGTTGATCAATGGCCTACGCTAGTTTCGTTGATCGCGAACGACCGTGTTGCAATCGAGGCTCATTCGACAGTCGAGATCTGACGCGCCCTGATCATGTGCTGCGTTCGAGGAAATCCAGCGGTCTAGATTAGATATGTGTTGTTGATCGCGAACTGTTGATTTGCTCGAGGAAGATTCGACGATCCATAGCGAATTCGTTAATCTTGATCGTGATCTGAGTGTCGCGATCGAGGATCATCAACGGCCCATATTTAATGCTCCTGATAAAACTGAGTAAATAACGAAAATATCCAAAAAAATGTTTCTAAATTTCAAAAAAAACTATTCAAATATACTTGCTATTTTCCTATGCTTGGGGGGCATGAAATTTTAAATAATTGGCAAGTTTACTACAAAGAGAGTACAAAAAACTTGCATGTGTGATGGTGTTTTAAAGTTGAATGATTAAATATATGTTTCAAATATGCATGTTTTATTTATTTGGTGTACCATAAACATACATGTTATGCATGTTTAGAAATCAAGAATAATGATGCATGATATGCTTGAATTATGCCATGAATAAATATTTGATGGTTCATGTTATGTACATGTTGCATTGATGGTTTAATCCGATATTGTGTGTTTTATCAATAAAAAAAGATTAAATAATGATTCAATCCATGTACCGGCGCGATGATGGACTTCATAGTGTCATCGTGTGTGTTCCACCCCCGATCTAGCTTGCCGGCTTACCTTTGATGATTTTGGGTTTCCAATAGTGATCCCACTTCATAGATATTGGGTTTGAGTTTCCAAGAGTGATTCATCTCTCCCAACGATGTGGAACACAGAGATTTAACTCTTTCGGTCCGAGTGTCAACCATAAACAAGAAATTTGTTTGAATCGCCTAATGTACAAAAGTTTTTGATATGCTTGGTGTTTGAATTGAAATAATGGTTTAAATGTTAGAAAGATTCACTGGGTTATGTGCTCATCCCTTCCTTCTATTTTTTAGAAAATTAAATTACATGAAGATCATGAATATTAGTTAGGTTCTTTTTATTTAAAAAGTTTCTAATTTTTATGTAAGGGCATGTAGCCTAAGTTTTGAATCTTCCGCTGTAATAGTTTTTCTTCAAAATTAAATTATGTATTCATTTTTATTTAATTAATTGAGTTTATGAATTTTAGTTATTTCTTGTACTGTTGCCTTATTAAATTCTTAAATTTAAGTTATATACTGTTAAATACAATCAATGCATGAAATAATTGAAATAGAAAGTGATACAAGTTGTATACTTGTAAATGTAACACCGGCCCAGCCCGCCGTTTGGTTTAGTCCACTATCAAGAGAATGACGGTCATGTCTAATACTTAAAGATACAGGGATAAGGGTGTTACACCATGTCTAATTTGCCGTCCACCAAGATCAAGCACGTTCAGTAACATGAAGCACATTCAAAAATCTTAATCCATGCCTAACAACTCAAACACGTTCAACATCACCAATTCGATCAATCCCCTTCTTCGTTCTCTGTTTCTAACAACCGAAAAACCAAAATGAACCTAAAATTTCAATCGTTGCTTCTTCTATCTGGCTGAACGCACAACCGAAAGTCCAAAAACCCAGATTTTTTTCTTTCTTCTTCTTCCATTACACAAACGTTCAACCTATAACTTTGAATTACAACTTCAGATTTCATTCTTCTCTGTTTGAACGATTTATGAACCAAAAATTTACCCAAAAATTTAGATCTCCATTCTTTTCCGTTCTACAGCAAGCAACATCCATCTTTCATTCGCCTTCCCCTGTTCTTCACGCCCAAGCCACGCACCTCATGGCCAACAAGATCCAAATGTTATTGTTCATCTTCACGGAACCAAAAATCCAGCAACTTCTTGCTATTTGTGATTCTTCATTTTCATTCCAAGTGCAACAGCAGCTCACCACACTCATCGTCTTCTTCACTCTTCACTTCAATCCAGCCCAACCAAGATCACGACCAACACCCACAATGGAGACCACAATCAAAACTGGAAATCTCAATTCTGAGATTTCCTTTGTTTTACAGCTGCGAACCAGCAACATCAAAACCCACATCTCCCATCATATGTGCGGCTTAGCAACAATTTTGTCACGCTTTCATGCCCAAACGGAACTCCAAACCAGCAGCTGCAACTCACACATCATGGCCAGCTGCTGCAAGTTTCTTTTCTCCTTCCTCTGTTTGTGAATCACGACTATCAGCCGGTCTTCTTCGTTGGTTCCCATTCATGAATCACACACACAAAACACCACAAGCCCTGGAACGCATAAGACATTAGCTTAATCTACTTCACTCATGGACCACCAGCCGTTCCTCTCTTCTTCATCGTTCGACAGCAACGGCAGCAACCCGCCGTTGCTGGTTTTTCTTTCTTCCACTTTGTTCGTTATAACCCAAAACCCAAAATCAAGCCCCCAATTCTTCTTTCCTCTTTGGATAGTCACCCTCTGAGAACAATCACCATCCCTAGGTGTTTTTTTTTTCTTTCACCAGGAACGTGCGTTCCTTCCTCTTCTTCCAACCCAGAAACGCCCTGGTTTCTTCTTTTTTTTTTTGCAAAAACAAAACATAAGTTTTATTTTATTTATTTATTTTATTATTATTATTACTATTATTATTTTTATTATTCTAAATAATCTTGTTTGTCCCCTCTTTTTTTTTTCCATGGATCCATATTAATTGCATCTCTCCAATAAGTTTTAGATTGTAATCTACCAATGTTTCGTTCACTACTCTTTGTTTTTTTTTTTCAATCAATTGATTTAATTTCGTTTTCGCATCCCTCGCGCATCGTGTAACATCTCAGAAATTTTATAGAAATTTTACTTAGAATATTACACAGAATTGATGAATGAAAAATTTGGCATGTCCTAGTTATCCAAGTACGGATCAAAAATCAATTT